>MQTX01000410.1:76582-86902 GCA_009735665.1 Angiostrongylus cantonensis | reverse complement strand
TATATATATATATCAAGAATTGAATCACTGACAGAACGCATCAGTACCACAACCCTCGTTCTCTGGCTCGACACCTGCATACGGTCTAGGAATGGATCTACGTCGAATTACGGCAGAAGCAATCTTATGTGCACACTGTAATTCTTATATCTTCTACCCGTCGTATGCACATCGTAAAATAGGAACGAAGGCAACAGAGTCCTTTCTTAGAATCGCTGAGAGTGAATAGAGAGGGAGACCAGTGAAAGAAAGGGCTAATAGCGAATAATCTATCTAAAGATGAAAAACCGTTAATAACAACAAGAAACAATTCGGTTAACGAATCAACTTTGCAGACTGTACACAGGTTAGGCTGCTAATACATCTCTTGTATGTTTACCGTATCTAGGAAACAAAACTACAATAGTAGTCAACACTAGTTATTAGATCGGAAATAAACAAAAACATCATGTACCCGCTGTGAAAACACGCTGAAAAGCGAGAACAACGCTAAATCTCTTCTACTTCTGAAACTCATTGTCATACTGATTCTTCAGCTTCGCAACCAGTATGTAGTGAGTCACCTTCACCCCAGTGAGGTTTCGAACCGTCGGCGCGATTCCATAGCCGGTATTGTGTCTAGAATTAATATTCCGTAAGAACTACGATGATGGGTGGTCTCTCAAAAGACACTGACACACTATAACTCATTAATATTTTTTTAGATGATTCCATATCACACACTTAGTAGATCCATCCACTTCCTTCACTAAATTCGTTTCCTCATTTCCACTACGCAAGAACGCTTCCTATTTGCATATGAGCTCGGCTGCTGTTTGAGGATTTTATTCTTCTTTATGAACAGTCGCTGGATGCTAGTCAAAATTCCTCTTCCCATCCTGGGTCGCGTGTGGCGCAGTGGATGGAGGCGCCACTTCGGCACACACGAATCGATCTCAACGCCCATGGCTCACCAAGCCTTCCAACCGAGTCGACAAATTGGTACCAAACTTATATGGGAGGATAGCAGCACTGGTTCTATACATCAGTAGGCCACCGCGAGTCATTATAAAGGCCGGATATGTATTCAATCACCTCCAACGATATTCACTGAAGTCGATTGCATGGCGCATTCCTCATGGCCGAGAGCTTTTGAGAGCTTCCATCCTGGGACAGCCATTTTAGGGCATTTCCATGTTCTCACCAATGGCAATCACCTGCATTTATGGATTGGAGCTTCCCAGGTTACTGTGGTTCCAATTTTCACAATCCGGAGAGATGCAGGTCTTGACTGCATTGAATTGAGATAAGAATTTCTTGAGTGAAAAATCCTACAAAGCACTATTCAAAATGCAAAAGCATTCAAGAGCTAGAAACAAATACCTCGTCCACTAGCCCTTCTATATTCGATAAACGCACCCCATGGCCCTCAGAAACGTAGTTCTGCTCCGAATCTGATGAATAGTCTACGGCAACATGATTATAGATCCAGGATGCCTGTAATAGCTTTTAAAGACTGTAGAAAAAAAGATGTATGCACATAAAAACAAGTTTTAAAGCAGAAATACAACTCAATTTATCGATACATTTACGACGATGTCCAATCTGCCCTTACACGAGGTTCAACACACCACGCGCATTGTGGTACCGAAAAACAGAAACCGAGTAATCTCTTTATTCGCGAGAACCTTCGTGGTACTCATCTTCGCGCTGTTTTTTCTGTTTTCCCAGAAGAAATATCCCAACTCTTATGTTGACTTCAAAATGAAAATGCTTCACTATTCTACAGCTTTAGATACCCTGATAGAGAGTGAACCTCCGTTGCTCATCACAGTTAACATTTAGGAAGCCCTCCGAGCCATGAGATGGTAAACAAGCTGCTTGGAGAGGGCGAGATAGAAGGACTATGTAACTCAATCACTAAAGACGGCAATGTTGCCCCACGACTTATTTATTTATGAAATACGAGGACAATTTTAAAGCTTAAAAAAACTTTTCTCGGAGATATAAGTACATTCCTGATGGTGAAGGTAACCAATGAATACAAAAAGTTCAAAATGTACCTCAAACACAAGAAGTCTTGAAACTGATATGAACTCTGTTAAAACAGGATTACTTAGCTATAACATTGTAATAATGTTCAGTAAAAACAAGCACCTCTCGGAATTGTTCACTAGCAAGTGGTATGAGATGTTCAACAATTTGTCGGAATGTCGGTCGATCTTTTGGTACATATCGCCAACATTCCACCATTAAATCATACCTAAAATTTTGTGATTATCGAAATCGCATCTCTTCATTCATATTTAAAAAAGCAATAACAACAAGTGTTTTCCACCAATACCTAATGATTACTTACCAAAAATCCGGACAATCCATTGGACGATCCAGTATTTTTCTCGAGATCCCAATGAATGAGAGAACCTCTTCATTTGCTAGCCCTTGGTACGGTTGCTGGCCAAGTGTTAGCATTTCATAGAGAACAATACCATAAGACCTAAATGAGAAATTTCTTGCTTTCTGTTCAGTAAAACAGCGTCACAAATTAGCAACAACTTCCTACCAAACATCGCTCTTCATATCGAAAGTCCCGTCGCGCAACGATTCTGGCGCCATCCACCGTACCGGCATTAGGCGTTTCCCGTTCGGTTTGTAATATTCATGATAGTAGATATCACGGGCCATGCCAAAATCACCAATTTTCACGGTATTGTTGGCGCTCACCTAAAAATATCCGCTTCACATCATCACAATCAAAGTAATCCATGGTTTAATACATACCATGCAATTTCTAGCGGCTAAATCACGATGGCAGAAACGAATCGACTCTAGATATGCCATACCGTCCGCAATTTGGGCAGCCCACTCATAATACTCGGAATTCGTTGGAACTGATAAATCTTCCACATTTTCTTCAGCTCCAGGGCGTCGTGAACGCAAGTAATCCCTTAGATTACCCTGAAAACAAACAAAAATAAGAATTTTAGTCATACATTACAAACTCGTTCCGCAAAGAAACCTTCGTCTTAACCTAGTTCACGATGAATTTCTTTACAATATGAAAGGCGATTAGTATAAAACGTAAAAATTCAACCTTTTCCATCATCTCCATAACTACAAGAACTGGTTGACCATCTGATACCACCCCATAGAGCTTTACTATGAAGGCCTCTGGTGAGAAGGATTTCATGACGTTTGCTTCTGAAAAATAAACGCTCTAACTCTTATTTAATGTTTTCTTTTTCTTAAAACATAAATAAACCATAAACTCTGGCAGTAGAGTAATCTCGATTTCAGTAAAAAAAAAATAATGGACAAAGCTCTCAGAACTGATCGATCCCTGAGGGATGTGTCATGCATTCGACTTTATTAAGCAACGTTAGATGAGATTGAAAACATCGCTGGCCTTTAGAATGACTCACGGTGGCCTACCGATGTATTAATGCAGTGCTGATATCCTCCCAGACAAGTCTGGTACCAATTTGTTGATTCCGGAAGGATGAAAGAGTTGGCGAGCCGCGGACGGGAGGGGATCGATCCCATGTGCACATTGCAGGGCACCCCCAACCACTGCACCACACGCGCCATTCCATTTTAGTAATTTGAGTTGACACGTGATTGGTAAAAAAAAAATGTTTATTCGGCTACTCTTTCTGCACCTTCGCATTCTTCAGAGCAGCATTGATCTCAATCGAATCCAGTAAAAAGAGCATCGCCAGTATAGGAAACTTTACTCAACGGTGCTCTTCTATATAGGATGGATATTGGTCGATTCCCGCCATCCAATACCATCTCCAATTCGACAGCCGAAGCACCTGTAGCAGTCCGCAGTTGATTTTCTGGCCCGTAGCGTGTCAATGTTAATAAATTAAAAACCGACTTTCATTAAACATCGATACCCACATCATGTCAGTTCAACCATTTAGAAAATCACTGATTACTGCTACTGATGAGCACATATCAGATGGCTTCTGTAAACAGAGAACCATCTAGTTTGATCTGTTCGCCTTCGCACCATGGGTTTTTCATGAATTAGTCCTACTCTATTTATGCGTAGTCCGATCTTTTTCCCGTTTCGTTAGGCTCGTTGATCATCGCCTCCGCTTCACAGGTACTTCCTGAGAAGATGACGATGTCGTTTGCGAAACAAAGGTTTGATAGGAATTTTCCGTAAATACGCACGCTTTTCTACTTCCAATCGATTAACTTCATTATCCACTGCAGCGCGGCAGCAAACAGCGTTGGCGATACTTTGTCGGCTCGTCGAGCCCTTTTCTCATAGGTATGGTTAGAGGTCCAAGGAAAAACTGTATTTGCGTAATGCAGTACCGATAAAAGTCGGACAGAGTTCTTATGCAGGATGGGTCCACTCCTTGATCGACGAACGCTGATCGGATTACATTCGTTTCGACAGTGTCAGACGCTTTTCATAGTGAACAAATTCCCATGTTCGACTTTCTATTAACCTCGGCATTGGAATATGAATGCGTAGTTTTCTTGTTCAGCAATCGCGAGGTTGTTATACAGCACACATTTACTTCCATAGAAAAACACATAATACAATACAACACAACAGTAGCTGACGTTTCGGCAGTATCGCCTTCTTCAGAGCCTGGAAGGGTATGCTGATATACATGGGTACTCCACTAGGCACGCACCTTGTCTTAAGAAAACACAACCAAAGGGTGAACTTGGGGATAAATAGAATGTCATGTGACATTATCAAAAAGATGGCAATTAAGCTAAAAAGCATGCTAAACAGGACAGCGCTATACGAAACTTACCTATGGAACGTTTTTATTTGGAATATTTTAATCCTGATTGTACAAAATGTATTCTTTTGAGAAAAAGTGCATGAATACGTTGTTTTCTTGTTCAGCAATCGCGAGGTTGTTATACAGCGTACATTTAGTTTCATAGAAAAACACACAATACAATACAACACAACAGTAGCTGACGTTTCGGCAGTATCGCCTTATGCAGAACCTGGAAGGGTATACGGATATACAATTTATTAGGCCAAACGCGTTCATCTAAAAAGCTGTGGGTTTCTCGAGAAGCTGTTGATCATGTGATTGCCATAGTAGTTACCGCACGAGATAAGTTCAGAAGGAGAGAGACGCACCGAAACGAACACTTGGCCAAAAGAAGGTTCCTTTATGTTGCCCTTTATTAGCCATGAAGTAAGCATAGCTATAAAACGATGCCTAAAAAGGGCAGGTCTAGAGGAATCGGTAGCGATAATTGAAATACCATCGAATACTCTTCGTCGTCAGTTAGTTTGTAACCGCTTGTATGAAAATCTATGTGAAACAGCAAATTGCGTAATTTGCCCTTACGGCAGGGACGGTGATTGCATGAGTTCAGGTACGATATACCTGATCTCTTGCAAGGATTGCGGAGATGAATATATTGGTGAAACGGGCAGACCCTTCTGTATCCGCATAGAAACACACCTAGATGGGGTATTATGTGTTTTTCTATGGAAGTAAATGTGTGCTGTATAACAACCTCGCGATTGCTGAACAAGAAAACTACGCATAGTGAACAAAAGCTCTCGATGGTATTACCGACAAACTGCAATGATCCTCGACACAATATGTATGTGGTCCATGCAGCAAAACTCTTGTCGAAATCCTGCTTGCTACACATGTTACGTCTCATCCAATGCTCTTGATATGCGCAACAGCATAAACTTCGTGAAGAGCTTGTACAGTACATTCAATAAGCACATCGGACGATAGCTACGAAGACCCTTTTGGTCATTTTTCTAGAGAATAACCGTACACGACGCCCTCCACTGGTCAGATTTTTTTTTGAGGCTGAACTGTAATATCGTTTGCGGGAAGTACATGCAAACTGTGGCTTCTATTATCGCAGCTCGAACCTCCGACGGAAGAATTCAAGGTGGTTTTTATCGACGAGGATTTTAAGGTCCGCTGAAAAGACTGTGGAACGGTAAAGATTGGTGTAGGACGTTTTGTAATTCCATACCGGGAAGTTTTGACGATCCCATCTGCGTTCAACAGGAAATCACATGAGTCCTGACGACATCTTTTCAGACTGCTTCTTTTCTCTGCTCCTTTCGAATTCGTTTCTGCTTGTACCGATGAAGATCTTCCTGCCAAACTCTTCTACAGCTGGCATTTATTATTAGCCGTGTTAAACGTGTTGCAGTAGGATCAAGCATCAGTTTCCTTATCTTCTCGAACAATTCATTAGTAGTAATGAAGATGCGATCCGATCTTCTTGCTTGCGGAACTCAGGTGAATTCGGCACTTTTCAGCACCTCGACAAGCAGTGCTTGGTCTTCGGTTGGGCTTTCTTTAATCTGCCAGTCTCGTTTGGATAGGACTTCGTTCAGAATGTTCTCGTCATATACAGCTAACTAAACTCTTTTCTCGTGGTTGTTTGTTAACATGAATTCTTTTCCAGTTTACGGCTGAATGAATCTTCTAACGAAGAAGGAAGTGATCGGTACTAGTACAAAATGTTTGCATCAATACAAAACACAAGCCACCTTATCACGAATATAAAGTATCCCTATGTCTCGAACCACAGTGTGCAACCGGAAGCGTTAGCAGTGAGCACTGATCGGGAGATTCAAAGCAGACGAAATACATCGTCAAAAAAAAGTGCTGCAGAGAACACGCTTGGCAAAACATTTATGTGGGATATGTTACACCACTAAAATTGTCGTAAAAAAACCTTTTTTGTCAAAAAGTGGTAAAAAAAATGCAAACGGTTACTTATGCGTTAAGCAAATAATCATGTGAACAAACCAAGCAAGAAGTGCAACCGTTCCGCAGAATTCGCTGTTTCAGTGACTGTTTTGATTGCACACACGCCAAATGTATCACCACAACGAGAATGAACGTTGTTACCATAACCACGGTAGACCTAAAATTTGTATACAGAAATAGTACTCAGTCTTCGAAATGATACTTCCACCTTATCGTGGAAGGGTTAAACGATAAATAGACAAGATCAACCTGCCCTCTCTCATCGATCACTGAACGATTTCGACAAATGATAAAAGGATAAAGCTCTCAGCGTTGATTAATCCCTGAGGGATGCGACATGCATTCGACTTCATTAAGTATCGTTGGAGGTGATTGAATGCATATTTGGCCTTTACAATGACTCGCGGTGACCTGCTGATGTATCGAGGCAGTGCTGCTATCCTCCCAGACAAGTCTGGTACCAATTTGCCGACCCCGGAGGGATGGAAGGCTTGGTGGGCCATGGGCGCAGGAAACCATTCCACGTGCGTGTCGCAGTGGAGCCTCCAACCACTGCGCCACACGCGCCCTTTTGATTTCAACAAATGCTAGTAAAATACTTACACGCTTCTACCCCAGGATAGAATAGCTCATTAAGTTCCAATTGTTCAATACTTATAAAACGCATAATACTTTTCACTTATGATATTGGTGATCTAACCACTGAGTACACAATGTTTTGGAGTGTGTTAGACAGACCCTAGAAAACCATTATCAAGAGTTCGTGTCCAGTGACTATCTTGTCAAAGGCATATTGCACGTTAGATCAATCCTGCTTTTGACAACGATTTCTGACCAATCATGTCTCGCAACTACAGATTTCCTTCATCGCTCGCGCCAAATAGGGTACACCACAGTCACCATTCTCGCGACAATACTGTTCTTCATCTTGCCGAAGTGCTTTCCAGGTTTCCAAAACCGAATAACCACCGCTCACAAAACGGCTTCACAAAGACCGGATGCTGCATGCGTCTTCGGAAAAAAAAAACGAGATGTCGGGTTAAGTAAGGGAAAACGGCCTGAGGTTCCGTGCACCTCTCTCATTGAAAGGCCTCCCAGAGCTTCTCACAAAACTGAGTAACGCCTTCCTTCTGAAAGAGATGAGGTTAGACATGGAGCACAGTCAACCTGATATTTCTCTTGAGATTTAGCACATCCCAGTATAAAACGCCTCTAAGTGCTGTGCCGGAAAGGAATCACTAGCACGGCAAAACAAACGCTGAAATCTTTCGACAGCGAACGTGAATTGTCTCCACCACGGCGGTTAATTTTAAAAATGAGAAGGGCGAAACAACTCGCTTAGTTAATTTACAAGGGAATAGAATAAAGATTGTAGTGAACAAAACAAAGAGTAGTCGTATTCAGGCAGAAGTTCTCGACTTTTCTATTCTCGCTGCTTTAACGAAGGCTGTGAAAACCTGGACGCTGCGCAAACAAGACTGAAAAATCGCAGTTTCAGCCAAAATCCATCTCACGAAAGTGAGGAAACGAATTCAATATTCCAATTTACAACGACAATAAAAGACCAGAGAAGCTGCCATACGTGTACATCAGGATACTATGAATCAAGACTGGACAAGTGATGTCTTCTCGTCAACAAGTGGACAAGAGTTGTTATCAGTTGGGTCCCACTGGATGTCAGCTGTGGAACAGTAATGTCACCCGACCGAGTTATGAAACTTCTTTAAGAATATTCTGGAGGGGAAACATGGTGTTTCGAAATCCTAGAACGCAAACTTAAAAGGCAGACTTTGTTGACGTCCGCTCGAGTCGTTCAGTGATCACCGAGAGCATAGATGACACAGGAGATGCACGCTACATTATGCTAACGGAAGTATCTAACATCTAACACTACTCTTACCTTGCCAAACGTTCCACGCCCGATTTCGTGTTCCAGTGTAAGGTCTGAACGCTGTAGTTCCCACTCATCTGGCTTATACACGTCCGCCTATGATGCGAGAGCATTACTTTCGCATGAAATTTTGAAATTCACTCAGCTTTCTATTGAAAATTTTAAATTCTTTAAATTGACATCAAACCTGTGACAAATATTCTGGATTCGCTGAAATTAGTTGTGTAGCATATTCTTTTACTTTCTGTGAGTAGTATTTCTTGAAGAAGAAGTAACCAATCACACCAGCGGTAGTTGCGAACAATATAAAGAGGAACAAGAGTAGAAGAATATTCTGAAACGCTCTTACTGATTAACAAGATTGATGATATCTTTCACACATTAGTGACAATGCTAACTGACTCAGTGCTAGCGTGCACAAAAACTTCATGGACTTTTCACTAAAACCAAACATAACTCAGATCCTTCGAAACCGACTTTCCTTGAACCTCGGTGTGCTTAATCAATATTTTTTTTCTTTGATGAGCTTACACGAGGTTGACAATAATATTTATTATCGGCCAACGTTTCGATGTCTTCGTCTTCATCAGAGCCGATGATCCGAGTCGATGGTCCACGTTTGCCTTTCGTCTCGATGTCGCGGCTACGCCTTCGTGTCGAGTCAAGTCTTCTTCAGCGGTCCGTCTCCTCGAATGAGACACACTCATTCAGTGGTGCCCTTTTATACACGATGCTGATGGTGAATATAATGATAATGTCCGTTGATAACCATTTGTTTTTCTTCCGGACATATATCATCGCGCACATCGTGCAGAAGTCGGTGTTATCATTAGCTAGCACAAAGCGTGTTAATGCTTCGAAGCCGACTTTCCTTGAACCTCGGTGTGCTTAATTAATTTGTGTTTTTTTCTTTGATGAGCTTACACGAGGTTGATAATAATATAAAAAAAATAAAAATAAAAAAAAGAAAGAAAAATAAATAAAATAAATAAAAAATAAATAAATAAATAAATAAAAATAAATAAATAAAAAAATAAAATAAAAATATAAATATAAATAATATAATAAAAGAAACTCAGATCATTGCGAATTTTAACAGTACATATAAAAGCCATGTGAATCAACAGTATTTCCTAACAAAACAAAAACATTCCCGTTCTAAAAAATGAAATCTAGATTCTCTGAAGCTCATCTGTCCACGCTTTTTTTTGTCCGCGCACTTTTTTTAGGAGCCAACCGATTGAACGAGCGATATTTCGCTTAGGGCAAGACTGTGCTAGTAAATACATCGCTGATATTTGATGCTATTATCTCTACGTTAAAAAAAATCAAAATCTTAGATGTTTTTCAATTTCGTTAAAATCCGAATTTTATACGAACACCGAGTAAGACGAATATTGCGGCAAAATTGTACACAGCCCTACAGCAATAAAATGAAAACTGCTCTGTAGGTATGCGTATAGAGACATTATTGGCAGTTGTTTAAAAAAACACCTTTGTTGTAAATGCACTGAAGTTGGTACTCTATTTAAGCGCACCTTGAGTGTCCAAAAACCAGGTGTATAAATTCTAAAAAGCTTCTCGGCATATGCAGGTTGGGAAATTCCTGCTAAGGATACGGTGCGAAGTTCGACACTAAAAAGTAAACTGATATTCTCCTATCGTAACATGCATGCATACATGTATACGAGCTTACACCTATCGCTC
>MQTX01000410.1:16405-76446 GCA_009735665.1 Angiostrongylus cantonensis | reverse complement strand
ATATATAACGAACGACGTTATGTAACAGCACTAATCGACAATGCGGTAAGCTCACCGATAATCGCCGTCGTTCAAACCTTCAAATACGGCGCCCTCCACGTTTGGGGACCACTCGGCCGAAACAGAAATGCATTGATCAACAGGGGTCTGAAACATGATAAAAACAGCTTGCAATCGCATTCCCTTAGTAGCTATATAGGAGCTAAGAAAGGCTAAACATAATAGCAGAAAACTAATAAAAACAGAACTAACAGACTGTTTGGCAGTATTGATCACTTTGACTTTATATGCTATTATAAGGCCATTTGGATATAAAGGATTGAGCCATGTGATTCTAATGTCTGACGTTCCGTTTAGCACTTCAACGTTAATAGTTGCATTGTCGACTCTATCTGCATCGACTAAAAAAAGTAGGTTAAAGAAATGACCTAGTAAAAAAAAATAAACCGATTCCGTACCAATTGACTTAGTTCGGACGTACTGCCATGCTCTTTTGGTAGAACAATGAGTTTCAGGTGCAGTCGGATCCTGGCATACGGTTACTTGCACCTGTAAATACGACTCTACTATGTTTCATTGATCGATGTCGTCGATAAGGTTAGGTGGATCTCTACAAAGGCTCAACCACTTATAAATCTAAAGTGATGGAACATGAATGTGGCGCTGAATTCCAAGGCAATCAACGCCGTGAACCACCATTCTTTTAACGCACAATACCAATTTCATGAACTTACAAAATAACGTGTGTAGTGTTTCAGTCCTTTAATAATAAACGAAGTCGCCGTCACATTCTCCATGATTGTGTCGCTCTTCATAGATTCAAGCATATTTGTCATCTAAAAGCCTTTTCACTATTTCAACTAGTAAAGACAAATCAAAGATTGCACTAACATTTTCATTCTCCCCAACGTCGTCAACTTTTGCAGGAAAATCATCTTTCGTTTGAGAATGAGTGATTACGGCACGACGTTGCCGCGGTAACTCTCTCCTATAATTAAGAGTTATTTGAAGTTCTTTTGCCCTGCTTGAGACAACACAAATAGAAGAGAAGAAAGAACAAAAACTTCCACATTCGCAACTAAACCCTAAACTTATCACAGTGCAAAAGCATTACAGTGTGGTTTTAAACAATGACAACACTAAGTTGACACTATACATTGGATCTGCAATTCGTGAGACGAAATACGCTAAAAATTTTCGCATGGCGAGGACGTTTCTGATGATAGAGCACCTGCGCTAACGAACAACACAACAGGAAAACCTAATGGCTATTAACCCAATATGAGAAAAGTGAAACCACTGGGATGTGCAGTGACACAGGCTAGAAATGCAGTAGTTTGACACAAACGGGTATATTGGGTTTATTGAAGGCGCCACAACACCGAGAAAAAAATTAAATCGACGAAAGCTAGACAGTCGAACCATACTGGAAAACTCAGAGACGGAAACTGAGATAACATTTGCATCTAATTATTCCCACATTAAAAGCTTTCCACTGTTGTCTTGACGACGAATACGACGATTGCTCGTCGTCTCTGGTTGATTTCGACTATGAAAGCTCGAATTGAAATTTCCAATATCGTCATTTGCAAGCGCGACGATATCGTCGACCGTTTTTCCGCCACACCGCAGTGGATCGTGACTATGCGCACAACTAAATCAAAACTTATTTTCTGGCGAATTTTCGATTGTGAATCCGTAACTTTCACTGCGCAGAGAGTTGTGGGTGTGTGTGTGTGTGAGAGAGAGAGAGAGAGAGAAAGGGAGAGAGAGAGAGAGAGGATGGGGAGAGACATGCTCGACAGGATTCTATGACAAAAGCAGAGTTTTCCATTAAATTCAAAAAATGTGAGATGGGAAGAGTGGTTCATTTCAAACCAGACCATTTAACTCGACCAACGTTAAGAAGCGAGGTAGTACAAGGATTTAGTCACAGGTCTACGTTGGACATTCATTATGAAGAACCATATCGATAAAAACAAGTCCCTTCAATTATGGAAACACAAAACGATGTGGAAAGACACAAGAACCCTCTAAATACGGAAGTTGCTGCGAAACAACCTCATTCTGTTTAAAACAACACAGAGCTGAGAAAATCACCAAATGAACTCACTTCTGGACAAACACTACGTTATGCACTGCGTTTTCGAAAGCCGTTTGTGACTCCACACTTTCATCGAATTCGGTGGAAGTAGCCTGGAAATATAAAGAAGGCGAATTACAAAAAGAAAACTTACGTGAGATTCGAAGTATGCGAGCAACGAAAAACCTTGTACAAGCCAGAAGAGGAGCGTACTTGTAATTAACGAGTTGTATGTAGAGCAAAAACTTCAACGAAATATTTCGTTGAAGCTAATTCACTTTTTACTCGTTTCTAAGACCAAAACCACGTCATTTTCGACTAAAAACTTGATGAATACGATTAAATTTCCTAGTCTAAATTTAACCAAAACGCAGAGATCACTTGATGATCCGTGCCTCAATTTAGTATACAAATCCGAGTTATAAGGGATAATTCAGAAGTGACGTCACATGACTCTCTCTCACTCATTCTCAGAACTTGAAAAACTTTTCAACATGAGTCGAGTTTTGTTAGCTGGTGTTGCCGAATGGTCTACCCAATCATACCTACTATACGGAAGAGGTAATGACCTAGCATGGCTAAGTACAATAAGACAATACACGCTAAAGAATTATTCACATCTCAACGGGAGTTCTGTCGTCAGAACCATACATGAACCAGGTTCCTTATCGGATTGCGTTTCCAACACATAAGAGGATGGGCCATTCTAAGTATGTAAGATGTCAACGCTTGTAATTTCATCTCAAAGCTTTAAACGTTATAGTGCAGAAATAATGAAGTGTGATAGCTGCCATTATGTCATTCAGGTTTTGGTGGTCATATGTTCACATATGATGTCTAATCATCCAATATAATGGATTTTTTCTACAACTAAGAAAACCCAACTAACAAAATAAACACTTTTATTTTTTAATAACTCAAAAGCCGAATTTCTATAAACTTTAACATAAATCGCCCATATATGTTGCGGCTGTGGTTTGATGGCCCACGTTTTGGGGACTTTGCCATCTTCAGAATTGTGCTGTTACGTACGGGATCATCCACGTATTGTTCACATGGGATGACGAGTCCACCAAACCACAGCAACAACAACAACAACAACAACAACAACAACAACAACAACAACAACACATAACCTCGTGCCAATGCAACAATAGCAGTTACTAAGAATGTATATAGATATTTCTAATTTCACGGACGGCAACAACATGATTTTATCAGTGCTTCACTCTCGACGCAGCACTCCGACAGGTAAATTGTGAAAAACTCAGTCAGCCTGTTGACGACTGGTGATAAACCATTCAAATGTTCGCATTTGATCTCACCCAAAGCTGGTGTTGCAAGGATCTTCATCGACAAGAAAACATGTTAGATATTCGAATGGAGAATGGCTGCGATAAGCATCCACCATGGTTTCACATGGACACATCATGATGTGCCTATTGAAGACACCAATGCAGCAAGAGAAGCAACGACTTCCCTTTGAACGGTAGAGGGAGACTATTATGGCCTTCTAATCCACGATATCATGGAGTCATTGCGAAGCTCCTTCCAGCTTCTGCATCTAAAACGAAACCTACTGCTCTTATACCCTTAAGACCTTACTTAGTCGAAAACCACTCTCCGAAATCCATCCTGGAACGCTCCAGTCCGGCTATCTCAGGACTCCAGGGAAAACCGGCTCCACCAGAAGCACTCAACGACATTCAGGATGCAATGAAAAATCCTCAAGTAGCGGCAGAAGCCACATGTGAAAGCTGGGAAAACTTCGCGGATGATAGATGCGAGGAAACGAACGAATGTGGGAAGTGCTGAGATCCGCACAGTAGACATGAAAACGGGTCGTATAAAATTAAAAGAAAAACACGTCCAAATAGAACGCTTTGACCACACACTCGGCCATAGCGTCCACAGCCTAATTTTTGGGGCATGTATGACATAAACGTCCGAATCGTGTGATCAATTGCTCAAAAAAAAAAAAAATCAACGTTCATGGCCAAACTCGTGTTGGTGAGGAAGTTAACTCCGCAGACTCTTAACAAACGGCGTTAAAGTGTGAGGCGTCTTCCAGTCGCATCCAGTTCAATAAAGTTGTAATTAAAGCTTTTATCGTAAGGTCTCCGATGGATAACTTAGGTACTACTACATTTGATTAATAAAGACGTATTCTTAGTCTTGTCATTCCAGATTTAGATAGCCTAGAATTTCCCTGAGATTTTAACAGTCTCTCCGTACTCGTCCTAACCAACGCAACTTAATGTGGGGCTCATTCAAGATCAATGGAGTGAATCCCGCCTATTTGATTTCTTTGTGATTCATACCAACGCGTAGCTTTTCGAAATCTTTTATGGGTGCTAGACGTGGTCGTGAGTAGCTTGTCGATCTTTCCCAGAGCATTAATTGTTTATAACTTATTTTCCTTTTTCTCGAAAAGACGTCTAACAATCTCCCTTACACCTCCAGGTTACTTGGTTGCAGACTTTGGTCGAATTACGTCTTAGGGAGCAAACTGAATACAAAAGAACACATCCATACACGCATGCGTAAACATTTCCATGTGAACAGAAAAGGTATAAAAAGAAAAGAAACAGAAGAAACATAACGTCCAACCCTTGGATCCTGCGTCTCAGTGAAGTATAAGATCGTTTTTGGTCTGCGCTTAACCCTGTCAGTCACATAGGTAAGAACTACATTATTTCGCTAGAAACAGGATTAGAGTATGTCACTGAAGGAGAACCTTTGACTCCACAACGAACCATTGTGTTGTTACTTCAGTATTATGTGGCCGAATTCCCAATTCATATGATACCCATTTTCAAAAAAAGTTTCTTTTCTACGAAAAGTCCTTACGAAACACTGATAATCAACCAACCTTTGGTGCGCACTTACAGCAGCCCTCGTTTCTCGGGCATGTGTCGGTTTGTACGTCGCCATTTTCACGCATCAATACGGAAACCGCTCGTGGAGCTGGCGTCGTCGTTTGGTCACGAAGACCTTTGACAATACCGAGGGAGAGGTCGAGACCTCTAGAGATATCTGAAAATGCTAAATTCTCTTTTTTTTCAACCAAAGTAATGTTCTGAAAGTATTGATGGAACAATTTATTTTAATTACCATTAGATGCAATGAAGTAAATCAACACTCTGTTGGAGATTGAAGAAATCGAAGTCAAAATTCCTCACCATCATGACACACAGCAGCGCCCATATGCTGATTCATATAAGCATCACTCATCGCTCGCCAACTAACTACATAATGGGAGATATCCCCATTCGGTTGCGCTGGTGGGTCCCATTCTAATCTAAAATTCTACACATTAATTCAACTTTCTTTTGTGTCCTTGGGACATGATAAAGTGAAAGCCCAAATTATCTCAAGTTTTAAGGTCTCAAATTATTCGACAAGGCAGAAGAGCGCATAACCATTCCCGAAAAATTCACCAAAGCTCATTTTTAAAATCAACCGATGAATCAAGGAAGCACTTTTACCAGAAGTCTTGAAGAACAAGTTGGTTACCCAACAGGGATGATGGGTTTAGGCTGCGGATCCGAACCAAAGGCCCTATGTGTATTGTTGACAATCATTAACCACTGCGCTAAACGAGGCTTCTATGTACTCATCAAACCTCGAAAAAATTTTAATATCCAATTAGCACACATCAAGTCCATTGCTCATAGTACTATGCACGACTATAATTCGAATATCTAGAATACACTACTAGTATATAATACTAACATACTAGAATAGTATACTCGACTCGAATATACTACGTATCTCATTCACTAACAGCTATTACTGCAAATGCAGCCGTAAAGATACAAACATTCGTCCGTTTAAATGCGCTCGCACACGTTGCAGTATTTTCAAACATTACGAATGTGTTTTTGAATCGAGCCATATATTTTTGTGAGAATGTGATACGACACTGCTCTTTTAACACACGAATAAGTATCTTGTAAGAGGTTACAACTATAAAAGTACAACTTTACTGAAATTGTAACAGTTCTCAAGTTCGACTTTCTATTAACCTCGGCATTGGAATATGAATGCGTAGTTTTCTTGTTCAGCAATTTCTATCTTTACGACTTGATGTTGAATACAGCGGCGGATAAAGTTGATTTGCTGTCTAGCTAAGACAATCTTTTGTCTTAGTGACAATGCTTCCTTCACAAGTCGAAAATACTTTGCTGTTCTATCTTTACGACTTGATGTTGAATACAGCGGCGGAGAAAGCTGTTGATCATGTAATTGCCATGAAGTTTTTCGTCTTACTGTAAGTGTTATTGAAGTGTTTGGCCTAATAAATTGTATATCAGCATACCCTTCCAGGCTCTGAAGAAGGCGATACTGCCGAAACGTCAGCTACTGTTGTGTTGTATTGTATTGTGTGTTTTTCTATGGAAGTAAATGTATGCTGTATAACAACCTCGCGATTGCTGAACAAGAAAACTACGCATTCATTTACTGAAATTAATAATTAAATGAATAAAAGTTCATTAAATGAAAAACTTACAAAATCTCCTCAGTTCCAAGTGCTTCAGCCTTCGTAATACGTGGAGGGTCGGGAACGGCGAAACGCGTTCGGACAAACGCGATGTTGGAGACAGCGTTTCGAGCGCCTTGGTGACGAACCATCTTCGTTGTGACGTATGCAGCATAACTATACATTAATGTTGTAAAAAATGGGCATTTCATGTCTATGAAAATAACATAGGTGTTCCGTTAGGCAACGAAACCTTCTTTGCAAGATACAAGTACTAAACATTTATAACAGTTTCAATTTCGAATACACATGTGATCATAGCAAAATCTATTCAAATATTCTCTAACAGCTTAGTGTTGAGGTTTTCATAGGGTTCCCGTCAAAAAGCTTGAGAACGATTAAGTGGCGAGAGACCAAAGTACGCCGGATATGAGAGTTTCGTATCACAACCCTATTCGCGTATACTTTTCATTTACTGCCTATTATCGTTTTTCTTTACGGTAGGGTGTCACGTGACCATTATGATGCTCAGATATTTGCAAAACTTGGAACCCAGGCCAGATTCGAACCCGAGAAATCTTTTTACTGGGGCTTAACTGCTACGCAGTCTACCATTGAGGCCTTTGCTTTGCCTTTCTCACGAATAACAATAGGCAAATATATTGTAATAACAGGTAAATAAAAAAGCAAAGATTGTGATTTCGACTACAGCTTCAGCTTAACTGGGTCTAATGCCGACTTGTGCTCCCGAGATCATTCTTGTTGACGGGTGACTGCTGACGACATCTTTGGGCAGAAAACTGGCCGAGAGAAAGACAAAGCAAAGACTTCAGTGGTGCAGTTGGTAACACATGATCCCCCGGAATGGGTAATCGCGTGAGTGAATCAGGCCTCGGGTAGAAGTTTTGTTCTCAGCATCTTAGTGATTGTGTTTGAATTCTATTCTAGTTTTTATGCAGTGTTGAATGCACGATATGTGATATGAAGCGTGGCGGAATAGGAAAATTTTTATCTTACAGGCAAAAATATATTGACACTAGTAATTCTAATGAAAATTTTAACTTATTATTTACTGCCTACTCTTTTTAGTGGCAGGGTATGTTGCGACATATAACTTTAATGATGATGAGATATTTGCAAAACTCCGGAAGGAGGTGTCTGCGGCGGGGAGCGAACGCGCTATTAACCATTTCCGGGGGCTAACGCGTTCACCACCACACCATATGGGTCCTTCGTTTCGCCTCTCTCTCAGCTTTTCTATCTATCAGTGCCATCAGCAATCACCCGGTAGAGGGATTGATCTGGGGGATCCGAATCCCAATGGTTCCATTTACTATTTGATTATTGCACATCCCAACATCACATGTATCGCAACATGCAGATCCTAGCACTTCCTACATTCGATTCGATTGCTCGCGTCAATCATCCACAAAGGTCTTCAAACTTTTCTTTTTTACATGTAGGTATGGCTGCTGCTTGAGGATGCTTTCGTCATTTTCACGAATGCCGCTGAATGCTGGTGAAGTCGATACTTTCTGAAATCCTGAGGTGGTCGTGCTGGGATGTTCCCACGTAGATTGGATGCAGCCAGCTCGTCCTAGACCAGTTTGGTACCGAATTCTCAACCCTGGTGGAAACGAAGCATAGTTAGCCAGTAGCTGGGTCGAACCAGTGCATAGGTAGGTTGAGACGCCCACGTAACGAATGAGATAACTGGAAATGAATAGTTTTTCTTCTTTAATCCAAGCTCGAATTTCGAGCGGCGGTGCAATTGAATAAGCGGTACCACCTTGAAAACCATGACCGAGCTAACACGAGGCTGCTACCAAATATTTATACGGCTGAAATCCAAGAAGGCATTGATTACTAAAGCCGAGGTCAAATGAAGGTTGGTATGAAAACCATTGCTTTCCTGTTCGCTATGTGTTAGCTAACACGATACCGACTGCTGGAGAATTGATTGCCCATTGAAAAACAAACCCTTACCTACGGAAAGTCAGTATGAATGACAATCTTCCTGTGCAAAAGAGCACTGCCAGGTGCGGTTGTCTCATTCGAGCGGATGCTCAGTTGAACAAGATTCGATTCGATAAAGATATTATAACGAGAAGACGAACGACTGTGCTCCATCGCCTTGGATCACCGGTTCTGATGAAGACGAATACGTCGAAACTTAGTCGAATAAACACCCTTATCAAAACGGTTGTGTTGCGCAAAAATCAAAAGGCTATGTTCTTTTTGGGTACGTGCGCACTGGAATCTATAAATCTTGTCCGGAATGTGTTAACAACAGCAAAAGAAGAAAACCTTCCAAAACCCTGATTTATAATTAGGCATACTAACAATAGTCTGTACAAACTGTACTACGGTCATCTGATTCGTAATTAGAATTATATCGAAAGGTTCAAAACATACAGTGTGTGGGGTTTGATATGGTTATTTCCTATCATAGCAGTAACGTATTCCGGACCGGTGCCGTTGATGTGCTCAACGTTGTCGCTTACCTGGAAAACGCAATACACCACAGGTGGTCTTTTCTATTCAAAACCACGTTCACTTGTATAGTACCTACCCCCTCAAAGTGGTAGTACCACGAATCGGTATCCTGACAAGACGATCTGTCATCATCAATAGACAGATTTGGATCTTCCCACGCCACCTCCTTGTAGAGAATCTAAATAAATCTTGGGTAAATCATTCAAAAACCATAACTGTAGAAAATGTGACCTGTGCAATCAAACAGTCAATTAGCAGATGTTTTTTTACATGATACGACGAAAATCTGATCAATTTTGGGGACATCAGCTATTCAGAATAATTATTTCACTTGTTGACTTCTACGTTTACCTACATAATATGCCACTTGCACACCCTTAGCCTTTAGAATCATAAAGAAATTCGAGACAAGTCACTCTTCGTCTTTCGGTAAGCAAGAACTTCCGTGGCGGCTCACTCAATCAAGGAATACGGTGCCTCTTCGACTTGCCCGGGGATTAAAGGAACTACGAAGGAAACTTCCGTTAAAAAAATATCAAAACAAATCAATTACACCACCGGAGTTTTTGAAACAATTTATCTCAAGAATACTAATTTAATTTTAAGCCTTATCACAACACAAAAAAGTGGAGAATGAGACATATACTATAATCAGTTTGAAAGCCATTCAAAAAAAAAATTAAACAACTTCCCAAACAGTTCACTATGACTAGATAAAGACCTGTTATTCCACTAAACACAAATGCAAAGAGGTCAGCAACTTCGAGTCCATTCTAGGCTGCCTAAGTCTAGGATAGCTGCATTGATCACCTTTGCTTACAACAAACTTATGGCATCGTAATCCTTCACTCAGGATCAGATGATGGAGAATAAGAAGACCAAATATTTAATTAGACTGGCGGAAACGCGTGTTATACGCTATGATGTAGGAATAATATAAACAAGTCTTCCTAGTGAAAATGTGGATGGTATAAGCGTTTAGTTTTGTAATAAAAATCATCTCCCGTTAGCAAGTCTTGGTTGAAAAGGGTTAGATCAATACCGTTTTTCGCAGCGTTTACTGCTTATGTCTCAACATTAAAGCACGAGGAAAGTCAGATCGAGGTTTCATATTTACATAGAATTGGAGGAGTTTTAAAAATCACCTTAGCCACCAGGTCACTATTGATCAACGCTGACCAATAAGAACAAATGGGAAACATCGGAATCTAAGGAATGGAGTAGAAGTATCAAAACGAGCAACTACTTGAGCATACCACGACGTACAAAACCAAACACTCTTTAATCCACTTACATCGTAGCCTAAAAATTTTCTATGATCGATGTCGGATGTATTAAGAGCAGGCCAGCGCAGAGTGAAAGCAGTTTGCGACACAGCACTTTCCACAACGGTGAGGTTAAATGACGACTCTTCACCTGAGTGAATCGAATCGATTACGCTAATACGAATAAACATTTGTACAACTATATGTAGGTGGTATTATTGACAATATGTTTCCGCTCTAGACAAATCAATTATACTTCTCTACACTTCAGAAATATCCAGCTCATTTGTATGACTCAATGCTTTACACTCTTGTTTAACCTCTACAAATTTGTCAGCCGTAGTACTACTATACTATAACAATTTAACTATAAAGGTTTGCTCTACTGTAGTTTGAGATTTGGTGCTGCAACAACCTACGTGCAAGAAATAGGACCCTAGTTCGACATTGTCAGCAAAATTAAATAACTGAGCACGACGACTTTGTCGTCTCTCAAGATTTCAAAACTTACCATTGCTTTAAGACGGAACATGAAACGAAAAGATTTGACAACGCAAAACTTGAATATTACTTATACAGGCAAAGCTTTTGGAGCAGGTCTTGATGCTTACCTTTAAAAATTAATCTACAGCTTGACCTCCACAGGAGTCATTCGAAACGAAAGTAATGGTCGCTTTCAATTTTCAACCAACGAATTTCAGCTCATAGAAAACTTTAACAATTGAAATGAATCTGTTACAATCCGCAAATCTTTTCCTGCAGGAAAAAAGTTCTTTGCTTTTACCCAGCTGGAGTTCTGATTTGCATAAGATCATGACACGTATTTCGTTCATGTTACTGCTTCAAGTCCCATATTTCGAACATCAAAAAAAAATTTAGCAAGAGATTACATGCCTGTTTGCTTTTGATCAGCAGGATAGCAGCCAGCACTCTTGCATTAGAAACTATGAAAAGATAAGTTTCGTTACCGACTTCTAGGAAGTTAATCCTAGATAATTTTAAACACTGCATTAAAATTCTATACATGACTACTGCAATAAGGTTTCTTCTATATATTTAGAAAGTTCTGAAATCCTAAAATACTGTACTGATCAAGAGGTTACGGTCAACTGCCAAAAATGGACATTGCCGTGAAATGGTTAAAGAACACATCCTCTCCATTTTCAATTCACAAAATATTTTTAGATCAATCAGAAATAGAAACACTTTATTTTCGAAAGAAAAGTCTCAAAAGATCTAATTCGGCATGGTACCGATATTATCACGTAAAAGAGTCCAAGAAATCTTAAAAATTGACTTACATATTGCTTTATCTCCATTACTGTAATAGCTAAGATTCTGATCCTCTTCGGCCATTTCATGCTCACGTCCAAGACGTATCATCAACTCTCTGATGCGAAAGTAGCATAACATACGATTGTTTTGAAACTGAAATATACGAGCTCAGCAGTGAAAAAAAAATACAAAAAAATAGCTAAATCCAACTTTAATAACTGTTCAACTCAGTACCTGCACAGAGCCATTGTCAATAGTTAGCCGATTTTCAGGGGTAAAAAGCTTTTGCAGATTCGAATTCTCAAAAATGCTCAAGGCATATCTGAAATTAACACGAGCAAATCTGGAAGATGCTGAGACAGTAATACGCTAAGCAGTGTAGAGCCTCGGATTGAATGCCGTTTGTAGGGACATGAATGACAGAAACACTTCGTTTCACTGACATTCGGGAATTTTTCTAAACAGTTGCTCTCTGTAATCACGTTTAACCCACTTATCGCGATAGAGTGATCGACCAGTGATCCGAGTTAGACTCCGAAACATGTGCAAGTTTACAAAGGAAGGTGAAAGCCGAACAACAAAATAGCTGAAAAATTAGAACTTTTTTTGTGCAGCTCCACATCTTTTCAAAGCAGCAAAAATAGAATCAACCACAACCATTTATTTTATCAGAAACCTCACTTTGCAACGAAATTAAAACTAATATTAATTAGACTTCTTAAACAAGTAGAAGCTCTAGTTTATGAATACATGAGAACTCAATAAATAGAAAGTACTAAGAAATACGATGGTCACCAATGTTTATTTTCTTGTTAATAAAAATATGGCAACATGTTAATTTTTCACAATATAAGACGCTAAAATAGCGAACACCTTACCCGTCTATGGTTGTAATTTTTCCAAAGACATCAGTAAGTTGAGATGCTGCTACAGTGCTCATGCCAACTCTCATTTCAATCTCCAAATAACCTTCAATCACACTGCAGTGCTTCAGTTGCATGGCCTAGAATAACCACTGAACAATATATGTACTCATATATATGCATGCATAAATAAAATAGAACAAAACTAAAATATATAGCCTATGAAATATGAAGCCACGGATTATAAAAAAAAAAAGTAGAAGTCACATAAATATGTTCCGTATATTACTTCAGACCTTAAGGCCAACTAAATAATACAAAAGAAATTTTTTGGAGAAAACCTTTGACAAGCTTTCAATAGTGATATTTCCAGGGCATTTGCGAACACATTCTCCAACGCATTTTCGACATCGCTTCTTATTTAATGGATCTAAAGCAAAATAACGCTGATTTTAGTAGATTTATTTGCAGCAGAAAAAAAGTTCTTGACTTGCCCTCTTCTAGGCCTTCAGGACAAATCGTTGAGCAAACTCCATTTGCCGGCTTGTACACGTCTTTTCCACCCCGAAGGGTCGACATGCTGCAAAGTGGGCGGTGGCAGTTTATGTTTGGTTATCAGACACGAATTCCACGTAGTAAAACATAAGAAATATATTACGTCGACAACAATTAATGTGTTCCATCGATTTCAAAATCTGGTTATTTCCGTAAAATACAGTCAAAAATTTGCTCCATCTTGTTTTCGTCTTTATCCCTTATCAAGCAATCCAGGACTTTATCACAAAAAGAAGGCTAGAAGAACTATGACTTTAATACAATAGCAAATTAAATGCTTACGCATCGCACTCTGCTTCTGTGATACAACGTCGGTTCAGGTATACGAATAAGTGAGCAGGACATTTTTCAATGCAAGCACTCTAAATCAAACGAATATTGTTTTTTGTTCAAATAATCGTACACTTATGTGGAGACTATATATACATAGGTATATTTGGAGTTCCACTGCCATTTCATTTTATACGATCTGTCTTCATGCACCCAACAGAACGATGCATTTATTTAGGGAAAGGACTTCAGAATGCCTTATACCTTCACATTCTTATTTTTTCACATAATTCGCCTCACGAAGACACTTGCAACTAAGTGGCTAGCGTTGCTCTGTAAAACACAAACGTCTTCATTTGATCGCGTTCCTCAAAGCAAGCAAGCCCTCCATATCTCTGAGGTTGGCAAATTCACGTGCGAATACCAGCACTTCCTTCATTCCACTGGTTCCATTCTACCTTTCGTACACAAAGGTGTTTGGGCGATTCTTCCAAACATAAGAGAGCCAAGCTGAACGCTTTCAATTCGCTAGAAGTAGGCGCTCTCGTGGCGTATAGTAGCTAATCGGAAGTTCAGACACGGTTTTTCACCACTTGAAACTAATATTTCTGCCAATATTTGGTACTCACGCAATGAAATGTAATTTCCGGAAGTTCTCAAATAGTTCTCAACTAATAATATACTTGAAGAAGTGAGAACTTGTCATAGAAGACACTTTACTATAGTGCTCTGGATATTTAAAGAACTTCCAGAAGGTTATCATTACTTAAATCTGTTTATAGTGCCAATTTCCAAAAAACTGAAACACAAATTCGAATTTAAAACTATGATGCAATAGTAATGATCGCAAATATCGGCGATACACGGATATACCAACGAAATCTGGAGGAACACCTGCGTGTTGAACAAACATACAAGCCTAGAAGTAGAAAAATAAGCAAGAAATAAGGCGTGTGGCTCCATAACCTCAAAAATTCAACGCGTTGCGATAACAAAATCTGTATTCTTTCTTTGATGAGCTAACACGAGGTTGATAATAATATTTATTATCGGCTAACGTTTCGACGTCTTCGTCTTCATCAGAGTCGATGATCCGAGTCGATGGTCCACGCTTGTTATTCGTCTCGATGTGGCGGCTTCGCCTTCGTGTCGAGTCAGGTCTTCCTCAGCGGTCCGTCTCCTCGAATGGGGCACACTCATTCAGTGATGCCCTTTTATACACGATGCTGATGGTGGATATAATGATAATGTCCGTTGATAACTACTTGTTTTTCTTCCGGACATATATCATCGCGCACATCGTGCATCACTGAATGAGTGTGCCCCATTCGAGGAGACGGACCGCTGAGGAAGACCTGACTCGACACGAAGGCGAAGCCGCCACATCGAGACGAATAACAAGCGTGGACCATCGACTCGGATCATCGGCTCTGATGAAGACGAAGACGTCGAAACGTTAGCCGATAATAAATATTATTATCAACCTCGTGTTAGCTCATCAAAGAAAGAATACATATTGATTAAGCACACCGAGGTTCAAGGAAAGTCGGTTTCGAAGTGAAACAAAATCTGTATTGTGCAGAGAAGAATCGTAGATTACAAAGATTTTTATTTCAGCCAACAAAATTCGCCTGAGCACAGACGTTTGCTTAAGATGCGAGGCGCAACCATTTCCGGCCATGCATGACTTGAAATCAACATACGTCGTCTGCTACATGCAGAAAAAATAGGTCACGACACGAGTAGAGATTCCAGACAAGTACATTAGAGCGGTTTGAAAAGCCTTCTAATTATCATATTCAGTTAAAAAAACACCTTTTGCAAGGCAACAAACTTACGTCGTGGTTATAGTGTAAACAGCCGTAGCATGCTTTGTCATCGTCTGGTACAGTGCACCCAGCCACGCATTGATCATGACATCGTGCGCCGTTCGAATCCGCGCATCCAGGTCCTATGCTACCATTGATGCGATCGAAAGGGCAATCTGGAATGGAAAGTGCGGTATATTTATGTGACATTTTAAAAGCATGAGCGCCATAAACCATGAATGAAAACTAAACCAATAGATCTACATGCATTACGATATAGCTTGGCGTCACTTTTCATTTACTGCTTCTTACCCTTTTTTAATGGCAGGGTATTATGTGGAATATAACCATAACGAAGCTGAGATATTTGCAAAACTCCGGACCGCAGATGTCTGCGGTGGGAAACGAACGCGCTATCACCATTTCCGGGGGCTAACGCGCTCACCACCACTTCATGCGAGTCCTTCCTTTAGCCTTTCTCTCAACCGTGTTATTGACCTATAGGTGCTGCCAATAACCACCCACCCGTCAAAGGGGATTGATCGGCAGAAATCGGCATTGGACTCACCTTCCTGACAAGTAATCTTGTTCCAGCATGATAGTTGTTCTCCACGTAGATGTGAAACACGTCGACATTTAGATTCATTTTCCACTTCACAGTCATCAGTGCACGATACTGAATTATAAAATAAGTAAAACAGGTAATATTCAACCAATTAATAATAAAGCATAGGGCTTTCGAATAAAAAGACAATGAAACTTATTAACATTGCACTAATTTTACATAATTTTTCCTTGCGTTACATCCGCAAGCCGAATAGAAAGTATGTATGCGCTCGGAATAACCTGGAGACTTGGTATCAAGCTAGTCGCAAGGTGGAAAACGTCCCACTGACCCATAGTGTTCGTTAGCTGACTGTAACGATAACCCTGGAATGCTCCAGCTATGCCACTTTTTGCATTTCTTGTTTTCCATATCCCTAAGGAAAAACTAATTTCTTATCGCTCCACATACTAGCTGCTTCCGTTGACGCATCAGGGTGAAAGAAAGCGATTAAATTTCGGTTTGCATACGATATCATTATAAACAACATGTTGACGACACATTATTAAGACTGCTTGTGTTCTGCATACATAATACCAGATCACTATTCGGAAGTCAGTCTTCATACACTAACAGCGGCCGCATACTACATCAAATCAAAAAGTGACAACACTCCCTGTGAGAAAACGCAAGAAGGCCAACGTAGACCAACTAAGAGCTATCAGTGGGTAAAACATCCCTTAACGAAAATTCGATCAAGAATTGTCGACAACATAGAGTTTGTCGTGCATCCAACTGTGTCACCAAAGAGAGCGAATTAAATGCATTGCACTATCAATTTATAAGACTAACACTAATTAAACAGCATTCTATAGATTTAGAAATGGGAAGTCAATTTAAAAAAAAAACAGATAAAGGATCGGCAAGTTCGGAAGGCGAAACGGAAATAATGGTGAAAACCGTCTTATGGACTCCTAAAGACATGACCTCTTTTTACAAGAAGTTACCTTTGTGACTGAAATCAGATGCTACATGAAAATTGCTTAACGGCATAAATGAGCAGAAATGCACCTCCACAACGTCATCAACGCATACCGAATTCGATAACAGCTTTCTCCGTACGAAAACTCTATCCCGTTGTAAGACCGAAAAGAACTTTTGTCATCTTCTAGACACGAAACAGACAGTTCACAGATAAGGCCAACGCTGTAAAACACTTTTCTTCTTGGCTTATAGATAGAAGAATACCGGACCCAGGACTACGACAAGCGCACTGAAGGACTTCCTGAACGATGTGTTCTGAAACAATCGCCACATAAAACATTTAGCCAGACTGCATGATTTCCTTCTAAAACCATCCGATTTCGTGTGAATTTTCGCTTCGAAATACAATAATAGATTGACCTGCTACATATATAAAAGTTCATGACGAATGGGTGGTACGAACAGCTAGGTGGTAAAAAAGGTCCGATCAATGAACCGGATTCGTAGAACGCCAACATGCTTGAAGAAGACCATTATTACGGACGACGATTATATTAGAAGGAAATGAATGGGAATTGTACCCACAATATTAGTGAACCAGATCCAAACGAGCGAGTTAATATTACCCCTTATTAGTGCAGTTTTTGTCGCTAACAATGACGAACCTTACCGAACGAAATGCACATAGAATCAGGGAACTTTTTTGACGTGTCAAAAAGAATTCTTGGTGGTGATCACAAGCAATTAATGTAGAAAAACACGTTAGTATCAACCATCTGCAATTAATTTGAAGTCGCCTGTAAGTAAAAAATATAGAATTTAAGAGTACATAAGTTTTTTTTCAAGTTTTTTGCACCCTTCGTCGAGTCCAATTCAAAATTAAGACAGTAAATTTAGACCACAGAATGATCAAATTAAAAGTAAAGAAACTATCCACAAAATACGCTTTCCTTGATGAAACAGCACTAGATTGTTAACCTTTTCACGATCAAGCCCATTAATGTCAATGCGCCCCTTGCACAGTGGGAGACTACGCTTCACTAAGAACCCGATGTCACGTTAAGCCATAACGGACATGCTCCGCTTAGCGTGGCCCTCCGCATGGAATACGTTCTTCGCCGGTTTCAGATACACAGGTTCGTAATAAAAACTTTTCAATAAGGTGCTTGAGGGGTTACAAACGTGATGGAATTGTAGAACTGACATTCCCCTGTCGTTCTATTCGGTTAATATGATACGCACACCACCAGTTGCTATGCCACAGCTCACTGAATATTAATAGAAAATCGTATTCTCAATTATTTTAAAAAAAACTCACGAATTTTTCCCTCTCCAACACCTACTTCAACTGCATCATCGACGAGAATATCATTAAGTGGTCCAGCCATGAGATGCTTCCAGTCAATGTACCTCGAATAACACATCTTGTTATTTTCAGCGATACGAACTCCTCCATTACGAATGAGACGCAATTTTGAAAGCCCAATCTGAAACTAGGATTCCCTTCTGCAAAAAAAAATTTGTAAACTTATAATAACGATACTCCACAAAACCTCTATCCAAAATTTACAATGATCGCAAACTACTACATATATACATACACACATGTATATACACATGCATATACATGGGCGTATATATATATGTATATATATATATGCCTACATGTATACACGCATATATATATATATATATATACATAGATATATATGCATGCTGCATGCACCATCTGTGGTCCCAATGATAGTCGAGTGATTCGAGATAAGACAGTAAATCTTCCACTTCTCCCTGTCGGTATTAGAGTAGTCCAGTGAATGCAGTTCGCGCTTGGGATACGCTTAGCATCATATCTTTCATCGACGGTTTTCGTAAAGAACTCTGGACATCGGGTCTGTGGCCTTCTTGCAGTACGTTTGACATCCCAAGGAATCCATTCACTAACAGCTCTTGTCCATCAGTTGTTATTCAGACGCATTGCGTGCCTGAAACACCTTGCCTTCGACAATTTGGCGTGTAGAGCAACGTCTTTCATTCTTGGTCGTTGACTTAGTTCGAAGTTTCGAATCTCCTACTTCATTTGATCGATAAAGTATGGTCCTAGCATTAAAAGATCGACTTTCTATAAACCTTGGCACAAATAATCGACATTTGCATATATATTCTTATAACGTGCATTTGCTGAGTCGACGATAGTTTGATAACTTACCTGGCGCCAGCTCAACAATGCCAGTTCGCAATCCCTAGCATGGTTCTTTCTACTGCGGGTTCGACAATACTGAGTGAGCTTTCGTCTTGCTAACATAGCGACCAAGTTTCTAACGCATGCGTTAAGACAGGAAGTATCGTAGAGTCGAAAGTGGACATACGTTTGTTCTTCTCACTACTTCCTCGATGCTCTTAAAATTCACCCAAGAAACTCGGACGAAATTGAGACAAAGCGGTCTCGTGTACTCTCATGATAATTCGAATGGTCTTGTTATTGTGTGGATGTGGATCACCGACCAGAATTCTTTTCGCTACTAGGCAGATTGTGCGACAGCCGCCGATATCGTGGAGGTCGCCCATCGTGAACAACAACAGTTTTGCTAGTCTCCCACTGAATAAGAACCTTGCATTCTGACGCGTAAAGTGTAAACACCCTGGCCAGTTGTTTACGAGGATTGGTGGAACGTTCTTCAGGTGTTCAGATCTTATCTTGTCTGGACCTGGTGTTGTTCGATTCTTCACCCACGATGTTGTAGCACGTCGGATTTGGAAAGGGCGAAGCAGTGGGAAGACATACCAATCGTCCATTATTTCATAAGAGGGCAGAGGCACGTGGCTACTGAAGAGATCGGTGTAATAATCGTGACTGATTTTCCTCAACGCCTTTCTGGAAACTAGCTGCTCCCTCTGTCAATCATCTTTCTTTTGTAAACTGCGAAGCTTTGGTGGATTTTGCGAACGCATTTTCCTGCTCATGCAGCTTCGATCATAACCGCCGCTCCTCTCTCTTTAAGATCTTTTTTTTTATCGCCTGTCTGTTTTGTTTCGCAAGTTCGAACATTAGTTGTCCATGGCTCATGCGATTCCATGGTCGTGTATCAGCTGGAGCGTTTCTGCAGACAAATGTCTCTTGGCGATTTCAGAATTCTCAGTTTTCATAGCTCAAACATGACAACGTTGAGTGTGCCGGTCGCAATCCTCGTCATCAATAATAACACCTTCCCAATAGCCTATTAATGATCTGAATAAATCCCAGTTTATGGTGGATTTTTTTTTTGCTAGTCCGTCGTTCAAACTTAGCGGCTTTCTCTTGTTTTTGAGAAAATGGAATCTTCTGCGAAGGAGGCGACAGTCTACTGTCATGTTGAAGAAGCAAAACCGACCTACCACGATATGATCTATTTCGTCCTGGTACTCTACATTGGGAAAATCCCAGGTCCGCAACCTAACCTGGGACTTCTATATTCGCGAGTTAGGATAAATGGTGGTGGACGTTATGGTAAACGCAGGCAGCCGCTCACCTGGTCGTGCCACTCTCATCCGTAGGTCCGTTATATATGATGTTCATCAAATGTTCTTCTGGGTCCAACTTTAGCGTTAAAATCTACAATGATGACTTTGAAGAATGTACGTGTGACTTCTCCAAGTTCATATAGAACGCTTCGACTTCGATTTCGTCATATCTCAATGGTGCACAGATGACGAAAATTGTGAAAGCCGGTATTGATCCGCGTCTCTTCAACCGTAAACCTCTGATTCGGGTTGTTAGTGGAACGAATTGATGTTAATGGCGAAACTTTGTGTTGATGAGAACGCCGACGCGACCGACCCCTTTAATGCCGTATGTTTCGAGGAACACTTCTCTGGTATTAAAGAAAGCGCTGAATGGACTGCGTCTTCTCGTCTCATGCAGTCCGATGACGTCGTGCCTTATCCTACCAGCAAGCATTATCAAGTCCTCTATCGAGGACTAAGATGCACGCGAACGTTCATTGTAGGTGCAATTCGTCACTATAGTCCCTCGAGATTTAGGCAGCCTAGAATGGCTGAAATTTTCGCAGCATTTTCGTGCTCGTTCTAGTAAACGCTGCCGTATCAGAGGCCCTTTCGGAATCAGGCATGTGTGTGCTGCAGGTAGTCTCGTACCACTGCGCCACAACCGACCGCTTATATATATATACATATATATATGTATATATATGCACATTAGTTCGAAAAAATGCACTATGGGTATTTTCACAATTACTGTGATAAAGAAAGGGACAGCTTCGCAACTCACATCAATAAGGTCTTCGTTCTGATAAATAATCAACGAAAAATGCTGAATAAGGTTTTGACCTCCGATGATTCGAAGATTCGGAAAAATTCGCGACAATGTGGTCAACTTCCTGCAATTTATTTGTCTAAAATTGCGTATGGAAGAAGTAAAGGCAGATTTTTCTCGGTAATTATTATTTTTATTGGACGTTTCCATGTAGATTAAATTTTGGCTCGTAAAGGAGAGAGATACTTTAATTCTACTTGAATCACAAATATTACCAATAACTCCATAAGAAACACAACAACGCCGTCTTTGCAGTACAAAAAGAAAGAAACACAGTTCAATCTATTACTATCACTATTATCACTAACATCCATTCTCTCTCTACACTTCTCCTTCTTTCCTCAGAAGAAACAAGAAGAAAGCCCTGTGTGGCCTATGACAAGAAAAATACATCTCGTAATAAATAATCATTTGATAAACTCGTTGACTTTTTTAAAACTTTATTTTATACCACCATTCTTCACGCCTGCTATGCGGATCCAAGCACCTCTCACATTCGATTCATTTCCTCGCATCCATTATCCACGAACGTCTTTCAATTTTTTACGTTAGGTTTCGGCCGCTGATTGAAGATATTTCATTTCATCTTGAATGTCGTAGAATGCTGGTCGAGTCGATTCCCGCTGAGCTCCTGGGATAGCCGGATTGGATCGTTCCCAAATGGACTGCAGAGCGGTTTTTCCCGGACAAGTCCAGTGACAATTTCTCGAGCACGGAGTGATGAGGCTTGTGAGCCAGGGCAGCAAGCACCGTGCTTGTAATGGTTGGCATCACTACCACTGTGCTAACCGCCCCTTAAAAACTAGTTGACAGAAACGTACATTTTAGGAGCAGTTTGGAAAAGGAAACTGCAATTACTACTACCACCGTCCGTCTTTTCGAGAATAATCAGTTTTTAGATAGAGTGTATTTAAGTTCTTTAGGTTTCGTAAAAAAAATTTTTTTAGCCAACAATTTTGGCTAGTGAAGAAGAAGAGCGTTTATTAAACAAAGAACTTGAGAAAACCACTTCTTTCATCATTACAAAAATACTAGTAAGCTTAAATCGAACCTAATTTTATAAGGTGCTAACCTAAACGACGCCTTGTCCCACAAAATTTTGACACTGTTTCCAAACAAATCTTTTAAGCCTTCATGTTTGTATAATATGCTACTTTGGATTTTAAAGCTCGCCCTAAAATCCCACTTAAATTTAATATTAATTTTAGTATATTTCAGGCCGCTTATGTGAAAGTGAGAAGAATGACCGGAAAAAATGGTCATCTTTGCACAAACTGGAACATGGAAATAGGACAACGGAAACTGATCGCAATATACAGCGATGTATTTCGTAAGAGAATTGTTCAGGAACACATGGTACAACAAAGGTTCACGAAGGAGATGAGGCTTTGAAAATCAGTAATTTCGTTGGATGACACACTATCAAGAACGACAACAATCTGATTAAGCTAACTGAAGCTGATCTAAGCACAATTAATGAAAGTTGGAGATTAACAGCTGACAGGAGTTTGTGATAAGTTAGTGAAACTAACACGTAAAAAAATTAGCAGGAACACTCTAGGAAACCTTCTTCAAATAGAAAAAAAAACCTAAACAGAATACTGACCTGACATGAAAAATTAACAAGGAGCCCGTTATTTCTCGAAGGTAATGAAAAGTGGGAAAGTCCGCCTCGGTCACATTAGAATTTTGAATTAGTGACAATACTAACGAACCCTCTAGTACACTACAGTTCCTAAACATACGATTTTCATGGAGATACCTATACTTAAAAGTACTCATAAATAGCTTACACATGAGTACTTGATACAGACTTGTGACCAGCAAGTTTGTAGCCTTGATTAGGGTGATTTCGTATATCCAAGGTTCCACAGCGCTGCTCTGGCAAAGCTTCCGAGGATTCAGCCTAAAATACATGTAATTCAACATATACGTGGTTGTGCTTGCCCACATTACTGCATACACGAACGCAGAGTGGGTCAAATGCATCATTTTCGATTGGATACCCTCCACCAGTTTGTTTCTCAGCAAAGTTTCCTCTCTTTAGCATTTTTGAGTGCTTACGAAACAGTGATATTGTGTCAGGCGTAGTCCATGAAAAGATGTTCTCTAAGGTTAAAACAAGCAAAAGGCTTTTCCCAGACGAATTCTCGGGTTTGAGTTTGGTCCCGGAGCTGGTACTAACATCTGTGCTGTATTACAGCAATGAAAGTCTAAACCTAGAGAGACACTGCATAGTTGTGATAACACAGGGAAGTTGCATGTGTTTGTGGTATATAAAATACTTGGGATGGAAGCAATAAGCATCCATGCATTTACGTATTCAGTGCGTGTGGACTATATATCTTTGGAAATGATCCCACAACACATCACCAATGATCTAAACCTCCCTTATACTCAGAAGTGTTCATATGACAATCTACAACCGTTATAATTAACACTTTTTACATTCTAACACTTTTTACATTCTATTTACAGTAATAACACTATACAACCTCTTCAATGTACAATTCTACTCAAATGTGTCGGTTTTCATCCTCTAAACTGTTGTCGGTTACAGTGACTCATCCTTCCTCATTCTTCCCTTATCCATATCTATGGATTTATTGTACAAGAAATTCGCTAATATTAGGTATAAACAACTCGTCAAAATATCGCTCTGTGCATTCAAACAAAAGCATTTGGTCCAGTCCAAATAGATTATCATTGAAAATCTAACGATCAACATACTACATATCATCTAATCGCTCAGATTCATCGTAGACGGGTAGCATGAGAGGTTCCATTAGCTGACACTTATTGAGCACTCAATATAAAAAGAAGCCCGGTTCCTGTGTTACAAGAATGATTCAACTTTCTCATTCTTTTGTAATCCAGCTTTCTGCACAGTAATTGACTGTTCTTCAACTAGTAATCGTTATGATGAATCATAGTCGTCTTACTGAATCAGGTACATGAAGAAACATAAGAGACCAAAATATGCCTTGCATATCTAAGAAAGCTTTAAGAAAGGCGAAAAAACATACTTGAATGATGGACGATTTTTGCTTCATCACGCTTAAGAGTTCGATACTTTCTAAAAACAACAGCTAAGAAGAACATGTAGAATATGAAGAAAACAGAAAGGCGTAGAAATAAGCAAAATACGTGGTGAATCGGGTATGAGAGAAAAACACATAGAACGGAGAGTGGTCGCTCGCTGAGGCTAAAGGTTCATGCATGCGACTCCTATGCATAGCGAAGTCATGAAAAACTAGGTGTAGTAGCGCAGGTGTAAAACCACGACAATACTACCGTTCACTCTTCCTGAGAGGTGCAAAGAGCAACGAGTAATTCACATAAACCATCGGTACTATTAAATATATTCCTCATGCCACGTTTTGGAATAACTGTGATGTGAATGGTAAACAGTTGGTTTACGCGAAACAACAGAAAAAAATGAAACCGCGAGTTAGGAGTGGAAGTGAACTTCATGTATTTAGGAGGTACCTACGGCTTCATTAAAAACACCACCAAAAAAGGCAGGTGAAAAGACTAATGACAAAAGACATATCTTGCTATCTCTCAAGTTTACCTGCTTGTAGAAACCTTTCTAAGCATGGTGCATAAAGGACGAACTAATAAAGAAAGCAGTCCTCAAACGCTACCTAAAAAAGCTCCTAACCCCAAAAACAAGAGATTACTAGATGTCTTGCACTACAGCTATGCAATATATGGACAAACTTCTGAACTGATTAGCTCAGAAATGTCTGCTGTATTTCGACGGCTTGCAATGAGCGATACCGCCATAGTTTCACAAAAAACGTGGAAGAGTCGCTCTCAAGAAAACAACCGTTCACTCTTCCTGAGAGGTGCATAGGGCGGAAAGTGAACGCCGTTTATGATGCGTTCGATCGGTTTGCACTGTCAGTATACGAGCCATCCTAATTATACATGTTTCCAAGGATTCGGTTGTGTGTGGGCGTGCGGATTGTGTCCTGGTCATCGATTCAGTGGAAAATCGGCAACCACATGACGGCAAAATCATGAAAAGAGTGGATTCTAACAAACAAGATCTATCTGGATCTATGAGGACTCTAGAGTTCTGTGTGGAGACTCCGAAGAAAAACTGTAGTGCTTTCCACACTACTTCAATGATCAAAACGCAAAACAATCAGCTTACTTGGATAGTTGGACGCTCCGTCTTCACGACCTGTGCGGACCACAGCACATATGCCATTCGTTTCTTTCCCTCGCAATCGTTGTCCATGGTGGTGGTCTTGTTCGAGCATGGTAGCGCTTGCGAGTCCCATACCGTGATTTGTAAAACAACTGCAGCTGCGGGTACAGATGATCAACTTTGTTTGCGAACATGTCCGCCCAACCTGTAAGTGGGCGTCCTAAGGGAAGTTTGCATTCTCTTGGAGTCCACTTCACTGTTCTTTTCGTCTATCTGTTGTCTGTTCTTCTCGTTTTGTGAGCCGCGCATCAATGTTTCGCTGTCGATGTACATTCTCCTGGATCTCGAGATGTGACAGATTTCGAAGGTCAGAGCTTCGCATGGTGGCTAGATGTTGAGAGTGCCGGTTATACTTCAGAAGACATCGCTCAAGCGCTCTGTGAGTATTGCAAAGAATTCTTGACGTTGCTGAAGTATCAGCCCACGTCTCTGCACCATAACAGAGTGCTGGGAGGACCGTAAAATCGAAGAGATGAGCGCGGACTTTCGGGTTCCTCAGTTGGTTGGTGGCTTCTTTGAGAGACCCGAATGCAGCTCAAGCTTCTCTCCTTCTTCTATCTAGTTCCTCCTTCATGCTGTTTTCCATGCTCATTGATCGCCCAAGGTATACGTACGAGGTGGTCTCTGCAATGAGATAACCATCCAATTCAATTCCTTCTCCTTCACATCATGGGTTTTGCATGAACTGGGTCTTCTTTCGATTTATGCGAAGTCCTATCTTTATCCCCGCTTCGTTGAACTCGTTGATCATCATCTCTGTTTCGCTAGTACTTTTTGAGAAGATGACAATGTCGTCGGCAAAACGAAAGTTTTATAGAAATTTTCCATCAATACGTATACCTTTCTCATCCCAATCGAGTGACTTCATTATCCACTGCAGCGCGGCACCGAATAGTTTTGGCGATATTGTGTTGCACTGTTGAACCCTTTTTTTATGGGCATGGTAAGAGGTCGATGGAAAAGCTGTATTTTCGTAGTGCAGTTTCGATAACAGTCGGCGAGATTTCTTATGTAGGAAGGGTCTACTCTGTGGTTTATGAGCGCTGATAGGATTGCATTCGTCTCGACACTGTCAAACGCTTTTTCATAATCGATAAAGGTTAGGACTAGAGGCAAGTGGTATTCCTGACAGACTTCGATAACCCTGGACACGGTTTGGATGTGGTCCATGCAGGAAAATCCTTTTCGAAATCCTGCTTGCTCGACTGGTTGCCCCTTATCCAATGTCCTTGATATGCGTAAGAGGACAATCTTAGTGAAGAGCTTGTAGAGTACACTTGAACAAGCATATGGGACGATAGTTACGAAGATCCTTCCGGTCTCCTTTCTTGGGCAGGTCTGCGATTTTTTTCCTTTTGAAAGTTGGCTGTCATATGATCTGCGAGAAGAACATGTAAATTTTGACCTGCAGCTCTAAGGAAATCGGCGGTGACATTGTCTGGTCCTGGAGCTGTGCCTCTTTTCATGCTTTCTATCGTAACCCGGACCTCCGACGGAAGAATTCTAAGTGGTATTTCTTCAGCGGGCATATTAGGGCCCGGGACGGGGATTGTGGAACAGAAAAGGTTGGTGTGAAACGTTTCCACTATTAATTCCATATCATGGCAGGAAGTTTTGACGATCCATTTTCGTTCATCAAGGCTGACAGCGGAACACTATAATCACACAAGTCTCGACGGCATTTTTTCAGACTGCTTCTCTTCTCTGCTGCTTCCAGTAGTTTCTTCTGCTTGTACCGTTGTAGATCTTCCTGCAAAGCTCTTCTGCATCTGGCACTTACTACTAGCCAAGTTAAAAGTGTTGCAGTGGGACCAAGCTTCAGTTTCCTTCTGTTTTCGAGCAACTCCCTAGTAGTGACGGAGATGCGATCCGATCTTGCTTGAGGAATTGAGGCGGATTCGGCACACCTTTTCAGTCCTTTGACAAGCAGCTCGTAGTCTTCGGTCGGATCTTTTGTAATCTGCCAGTCACGTTTGGATAGGATTTCGTTCAGAATGTTCTCGTCGTATACAACTAGGCTTTTTCCTCGTGGCCGATGAAGAGAGTCCTTTTCCAGCTCGCGGCTGAATTGAATCTTCGCGCAAAGAAGGTGGTGATCGGAACCAGTACAGAATGATGGGACTGTCGATGTATTAAGTAGGCACCATCTTCTGTTTGTCAGAATATGATCGATCTCCGCATGAGTCATGCCGTTGGGAGACTCCCATGTCCAGAGGCGGCTTTGTTTCTTCTGGAAGAACGAGTTTCAATGGAGGAGACGTGCTGCGGGCACAAGTCCTGCGAGACGGTTCCCATTCTCATTTCTTTCTCCTAATCCAAATTTTCCGATCCTAGATTCGTTCTCGCCGGCCCTTCCTATTCTGGCGTCGAAGTCTCCGACAACAAATTTATGGTATGCTTTATCACTGCGGATAACTTTCTCCAACTGATAGTAGAACGCATTTAATTCATACTCATCAGCTGCGCCGGTCGGTGAGTATGAATTAAATTGATGACAGTGATCTTCTTATGATGCGACAGCTAGACGGAGGACGACTATGCAAATGCAAATATGAAATGATCTCGTATGAGTCGATGAGGTGGACAATGGACGGGTGGACTACCAAGCCTACGCCGCCAACATTTCGTGAAGGGACCTTTTCTCCACGGATCAGAAGGGTCCCGTTTAGTTGGTGTATGTAGGTCCTCTTGATTTTTGTTTCTTTTAATGCGATCACATGAAATTTAATGCGATCTGCGGCCACAAGAAGGGTGTGAAGATCGCCGTCTGTGGAGAATGTTATGACATTATACGTGCGTACTAAGAAACAATCTCCATAGCGTGTCGTGAGTGCGCTCGTCAGATCCGGTTCCAATGACGTCCTACGCAACCCGAGAATTTCTGCCCTCTCACCGGTTGTCTCCCTGCCTGACGCCATAGACGGGAGCACTCAGCTTGCAGGGCGCTGAGGCTGGCCTATTGCTGATCGTGCAACTTGGTGATCCCAGGAGTTCTGACGCAACCTTGCAAGGGCGTACCCAGGCCTTCACCACAATGTGGATCAGAGGTGTCGAACAGTCAGCTACTAAGCAAAACGGAGACAAAAAGGGAGAGCAGCTGTTCCATATTCGAGTCAATCGACTATTGATAGTGTTAGGGATAAGAATAAGAGAATAAAAATAAGATCTTCAGTACTTCAATAAAGTGAGTTCCGATCAACGGTGGTAGCTTGTGTCGAACACAGTAACACCTGCCACAATCGTACCGTGACCCAAAAAAACTTTCAAATCGGAGACACAGCTAGTTCATGCAAGCTAAAAACACGTACTTATTCCACTTAAACAACTCTTAAGTGAATCCCTATTACGTTTAACATCGTGTGGTTGTGTCGCCTCATTCAGCAGTTAAGTAGGAAATGAATCCATCCAAAATCCTTTCATCATACATGGACCCGTATGCTTTCATCAGGTGAAGACCGAAACTTCATGCAATTCACAGATAAAGCAAAATTGCTCACTATAAAATGCTGCAAGATGTTTAAATAAGTAGCTAGGAACTAATTTTGCATTCGTAGTCATTCGTATTGATTTCCGAACTCCTACCGTAATGTATGATGAACACCATGTCGGTAGAGGGAATAGTTATAAAGCTGCAACCACAGCAGAATTCAGTACCATTAAAAGAAATCCACTACGATGCTTTGTAAGCTAGATTGTACGCCAGATATCAACAGCATATTATCCCAGTTAACGGATAGAGTTTGTGATTTTCCTTAATACGTGGAGTGTTAGGTTTAAAAAGAGCCAAGAGCAAGATGCAACTACAAAATGGAATTTCTAGTATATCTTATGATTTCTCCGCATAAAGGTCGTTCACTATGTAATTTGTCACACAAGAGCACTCTAGAGATAAACCACTGCAGTTCCAGGGCTAAAATTGACAAGAATTGTTAAATCAACATTGCAGCAATCACTGCTATAATCCTAACCATTACGCAAAAGAAAACGTCTAATAAATGCTATTATTTTAAAAACGAATTCGTGTGGTTCTGGCTACAATATTGAACGGGAGCTACAACAACGAAGACAGAACATCACTGTTACCAGAAGACGCCGCAGCTTGAAAGCCTTCATATCCTCATATGTAAGAAAAAACATAACAAAAAAAAAGAAAGAAACTTACACATAAGAACAGTACAAGCACAGAAATCAAGATGACGTTGTTATCACTAAGAAACCTGAAAAAAGTACCGTACATTGTTTGATGAGAAGAAAAAAGGATTAGACTTTAATGGGAATAGTACATTACACTACTTATCTATCTCATATTAAAAACTTGCGAAGATTTCTATATTTTAAAACCAGATGTTCTTGGAACCAATACCAGGATCCACCACCATCTGGTATCAAAATCGCAGGGTGGCAAATCTCACTCTGATTCACAAAGGTGGCGACTGCCTGTGGTGGTGACGACCTAGGGCAGACTTTACAAGGCTGATCGGGGGACCCCAGAGAACCACAACGGTTAAGCCAGCAAAACTGCTAAACAATGGAGATTATGCTGGGGCACAGACGACCAGTGAGGACGAGGCCAACCAAATATCCAAGTAATGTTTTCGGTAAGTGATAAATACCACATACAGATATATGAGCTTAGCACCAAGACAACTAAGACGCACTAATTTTGCACAAAACTACAGATTTAGTCCATTTTTATCCAAATCGAAAAGCAACAGTGAGGAAATACGTTCGACAGAATCAATTCGAACCCGAAGCACGATAACAGGGTTATGAAATCAGTACAATAGCCTCACACGACGAGTTACTTTAGAATAAAATAATCAAAACAGTAAAGGACTTCGCTAACCTTAAGCTATGCGAATTCCGCCGATAATATCGAGCTGACCCGAACTTTACATAAGACGCTACATCGCGAAGTTTTCGTCTTTTCGTCGTCATAATTGTGCAATCATACGGACATATCGTTTGAAATATGACTGAAAGAAAGAAATTTTGCTAAAATCACGAACCAGCAATGTCTAGAAGGTTAGCATGACCACGAGTTGAGGGTAAAAGAACTACTACACTATGGAGCACACCAGGACACCAGGTACGAGTCGCGCGATGTGGAGCGCCTTCGCGACGCGGCGAAATCCGACAATCAATGAAAAGAGCGGGATGACGGCGGAGTCGCCGCGCTCGACACCGCCCGTCGCGCCGCGTCCATGGTGTCGCGCGTCGGAGTCTGAAGTCGTTGGCCTCGTTATTTTTGTATTCTACGGACAGATGGAGCCCGTGTAGAACCGAGGACACGTGAATGATGTCACTGAGGTGATAACAGCATAATGATGAAAGAGGTGATAACAGCGTGATGCTGCAAACGCTGTCTTGCAAGGTCAGTACGAAACGAAGAAAAATCAATTTGGCTTTGCATCTTGACTTAACATGGAGCTTATAGGGGAACAGTAGGTGTAAAACTGTTGAGAGAAATGCGAAGTATGACTGGAGAGATATGAAAGAGGAACAGGGACGGAAAAATTGGTCACAACGGCATTGGAATATTCGAAATCTGATTCGTATGGAAAGGCTATTTTCGAGAATGCCCTTTTTCTGGCAGAATACCGGAGAAGACGGTTTTTCTGCAATTCACCACTACTTTTCGACAGCTAGGGCAATGGAGAACCTGAGACCATGAAAAGCCCCTGGAAAAGTCATTGAATTGTCACTGTACGACCTTTTAGTGTTAGAAATAGATTATCTAAAGCCCTATTCCCTCTATATTTTATCTACTCATCTTTATTTTTGTGGTGGAACGGTATTCTCAATTCTAGCTTGTCTAGAAATCTAATTTAAAAGAAAAAGAAGACGAAATTTGTATTTCGCGACTGTGTACGCAATCGCGGTCGCCACAACAGCCACTGTGTGGAGAAGACGTCAACGCGTCGCCGCTATGTGGAACCCCGACTGTCGAGTCGCTTAATCGTTTTGAATACGCAGTTCGACGTAGAGAAACAAAGCCCAAAAGAAACATTTCCGGATTTCATCAGACAGAGAAAGCTAGCTCATTTCGACAAAAATCGGCGCATTCTAGGGATCTTCGGCAAAACGTTGAGAGGCACAGCCATTTTCGGATGCATTGAAATCAATGCACACAGTGTCATTCCCCATTTGTTAGACTTGCTGTATAGTCGTACTGGAACTTCTTACGTAAGTTCTTTCGAATCTATTTAAATGAATTCTTTCTGTGGATGCCATGAATTCTTTAGCAAATGGAATGTCTCCCTGTTTTCCTGAATACGGAAGACTGAAAGCACCAATGAATCCGATAATGAGAGAGCACTATAACACTTACAAAACCAAAAAAATAAATACTTCTAATACAAAGTGCAGCAGCAATTCGTTGCTCAAGCTGCTTCTCCTCGTTCCTTTCATTGCCAAGGACAAATCGGCTCATGCAACGTAGTTTCTTCTTAGTTTATAACCCACATCATTCTATAATCGAAAACGCCGCGCTATTGTGGACCATGACATGTTAATTCAGGTTGAACAGCTTTTATGGTTACATTTATATTCACTTTAATTTTCTACTGTTTTTTATTTTTGTTATTACATTATGTTATTATATTGTTATATGTTTAGTATCATGTTATCCTCATCTCACCATTATTATTAAGTTGTTCTTTTAAAATAAATTCTCTCTTGATATCTGTTTGTTTTTATAACTTTTACTTATTTTGTTCCTTTTTTTCCTTGTTTTTATTTTCTTCATTGAGTTTTAGCTTTCAAGTTTATAATTTTCCAATAGCATGCGATAGTTTGGATTGTCAGTGAAAGGATACACATTGATATGATAGCTTTTTGTGTCTGTTGACATTTCAGATTGGTATCACTTCACGTGTGTGTCACATCATTTCACGGTGTGTGTAGCGAAATCGTTAAGGTGCCATGCAGTGCAAAAATGTGTGTGGTTCGATCCCCCGTCCTATGCTCACGAACCTTTCAATCCCTCCGCGGTTGGAAAATTGGTGCGAGAGTTGTCTAGGCCACTGCAAACCCTTCTACAGGTGACACTCAATCACCTCGAACGATAGTTAATGAAGTCGAATGCATAGCGCATCCCTCAGGGATTAATCAGCGCCGGACACTGTATCCTTTATCCCTTTTTCTTACACTTGTCGCTAGAGGAGTTAGGGTGTATACAGATCGCTGACGAGTGTGAACATAACTACATTGCCATCCTACCTTCGTTGCGGTGTGGCTATATTCTTTCAAGAAACGTGAATCACACAGAGAGTAGCTCATCTTTACGAACCAATCGCAGTTTGTGCTCCTATTTTTAACGCCAAAACACTTCTGATGTAAGATGATCTATTTTGTTTCCATGTTTAGATTCGAATGAGATAGAGGGTAACGAGCTTTGACGAATGCACTCCGTAACAGTCATCTGTTAGACGGACGCCTACTGTTAACTGTTTCCATCCTTTTTCAATAAACCTATCTGCTGTCAACAAAAAAAGGCATTTTTAATAATTATTCGATCGGGTGACGGAACAAAAGTAGGCTATTGACATAGTGATTGCAGGGTTTTCCGCCGGTGGTTGCCCATATTCTTTGTAACCACACGTATGGAAGTGCTACCTATTTCAGTTATGTTGAGGGATAGGCGACAGTCTTTTTCAAAGGGATCAGTACGGTGAGAAATCGGATTTACTCATGAAATGTTAACGACATCCATTACTGAGGAAATGTATTTTCTAGAAAATGCTGTGGCATTTTAGACTTAAGAACCTGATCGATTGCCGACTCCGCAAAACACTGTTATCAAATGAACATCAGACGAAACTAGTTGAAAAAAACCCACTAGAATGAACGAGAGGGCATTACCTAAGTCATACTCGAACGGCAACCGAAATGAGGATTAATTACGTCCGATCAAAAGCAAACAGCATCAATAACGGAAAGCGACCAAAGACTGGAATGTAGATGGGCTGGAATTCACATACCACCTGGAACTTACACTGGCCGGCCGGGAACACTTCACTAATTTGTCAACTGCGATACGTGATGCCTCGGTTTACTGGTATTTTTACTCCAGTTTATTACAAAACGTTGTTATGCCCGCGTCAAATACTGCGTCAAATGGAAATCTGTTAGAACTTATTGCAATTCATAAGCATTCATGGCCTTCTCCATTGACCGTTAGGAACACGTAGAGTGCACTTCACTTTCAAGCTGATCGTATTGGAATTTTACAAACAAGAAAAGTTAGATTTCAGAATTTAGATAGCACGGCTACAACAGATAGACAGATAAAACAATTTCGACAGAACAATAGAACGAAATGCAATAGATAAATGGAAACAAATATAAACATAAAAATTAACAAAAAGGACAAAGCTCTCGGCGTTGATCAAGCCCAGAGGGATGTGCCATACGTTCGACTTCATTAAGTGTCGTTGGAGGTGATTGAATACACATCTGGCCTTTACAATGGCTCGCGGTGACCTACCGATATAACGAGCCAGTGCTGCCATACTCTCAGACAAGTCTGGTACCAATTTGCCGACCCTGGGGGGATTGAAGGCTTGGTGAGCCACGGCTGCGGGGATCGATCCCACGTGTGCCGCAGTGGCGCCTCCAACCACTGTACCACACTCGCTTTAAAAATAATCCAAATAAATAAAAATTAACAAATAGTAAAAAATCAAAAATTACGATAAATAATAACGGATAAATATATACCAATGGATATAGAAAACAATAGATATAGTTCCTATAATATTTTTCACTCAGTAAATATCTTTTCGGACAGGTTCCTCCTTGAATTTTTGCCCAAAATCTGTTTCAGTGCATATCACACTTCTTTGTTTAGTAACCAATAGGAGGAATAAAACATTTTTGAATTTTTTTAATGATTACACGGCCCGATATCACACTGTGAGGATGCTAGCAATTGTTAAATTCGACTCGTATTCTCGCATCCACAATCCATGAAAGTTTTCAAACTTTTTTTTTTGCACGTGGCTTCGGCTAGCGCTTGAAGACTTGTTCTGTTCGTCATGAATGTTGGCCGTCTCGACCCTCCCTTGTACCCTGTAATAAATGGGCTAAGGGGTTACTTTGTGGCTTCGAAGAAGTGAGCTTTTCCCAGATAAGTTCGGTACCAATGTCTCAAGCACAGAGCATTAAAACACTCGGTGGACTTCGGGGCTGGGTCGAACCAGCGGTCGGATAGTTCGACCCTTTCAGTAAAAAAACCATAGAGATTGAAAATAATCATAAACATCCTGCGTGGAAATATTCAGGATCCGTGCCGTTTGCACTGCGTGTAAGTTCCTTAATGTCCGCAAACCTTTTATACCTGTGGGTCTTCAGTACTGCGTGTCCATGCAGGTACTATTGTTATTGCAAAATGTGCTACATCCCAAAAATGTAATCAATACACCGCGTGCACCTTTTTATACCTTGCAAATCCTTGTGGTGCTATTCGAAATTGCATTCTTCACTTTCAAATCAGGGAAAGCAGAAAATGTACAGAGACGTATACTAGTTGTAAAAATTCGAAGGAAGTTTTGCAAACGAGAAAGTGCGGCACGTAATTCCATCAGCAATTCAGAGAATGATGCATAACTTGACTTTCTCGTTCAGAGTGAGGATTCGGAACGAATGTGTTTTGAGCTCAGAAGACCGACTTACCATGAACCTCGGCATAGATAGTTGGTATATTTATTTATATGATCTTATAAACTGATCTTCTCTAGCTGATGCGAGGTCAATATGGGTCTTCGTTGTCGGTGTCGTTGCTGTTGTCGTTGTTGTTGTTCTAGTTGGTCGATGCCGTGATGTTACGAGTGGGGCAACAACGACAACGAGTACGAAGACCTAAAGCAACCTCGCATCAGCTAAAGAAGACCAGTCTGTAAGATAGTATAAATAAACATATTTTGAGCTCACTGAGGAATAATATTTCTATAAGAAACAAAGGTAAAAACAAGTGCAAGTGAGATCTGGAAGATGGTACAACGGAGGAGTTGTTTTACTGAATGATGGGCAATGTTACGCTTCTCTCTTAGTTATCAAAGGCTGATAGTCTGCGAGGCATGGAGATGTCTACATGAGCCATTCCGTGATCCATAAATATTTCCAGCTCCAAATGCAGTCGGTGGAGATGAGCACTGCTGAAAACCACTCCACTCGCTTTGTTGTCCAATGGTCGTAAACACTTCTGATTACATGAGGAGGAGGAGTATTCACGTTTCTTTATCGAAACACATTCTCCCGAATCTCGAAGATGGGATGATCTTCGAAAGCCTTAACTGTGTGTCCGGCTAGATTTGTGCAGTGGCTGTGTTTCGGAACATATCGTCGAAATCCTCTATGGGTGGAATTTTCGACTTGGTTGAAATGTCAACTCAAGTCTGACGGATATTTTTTCATAGATTCGGTCTGAATGCAACCCCATCTTCCGGGCAACTTCGTTGAGCTCTTTGAACATCGTGTTTGCTCCAATACTACTCCTTAAAAGTATAACGTCATCATCAAAAGACTTATTTAAGAAAGAGTTCTAACAATAATTATGCCCTTTTCGTTCTAACTGAACGACATCATTATCCACTACAACAGGGAGTGAGCTTCTCTGACGAGATGGTGCGGCCCTATCATATCATTTTCTCAGTTGGATAGCAAGGCTACCCCTTGAACAGGTTGACGTTGCACGAGGTGAGGCGAGGTCTATTGCTTAAGAAGATATACTTTTCATGAGTTGCGAAAAGTGACGGTTGTCCGTGGCTTCCGTTCGAACGATATCGCTCATGATGTTGTTTGGTCCTGTAGTTACTCCTCTGTTGAGTCCAGAATCAAAAGAGATTAGGTATGCATTACTTTTCTCTAATGGGTTTCCCAGAATTAGTAAAAGAAGCGGTGGAACAAAAACTTTGGTGTGGAATTTTCCTATTGTTAATCCCTATTACAAAAAATTCCATCTTTTACCTGGGCGTATTATATTTGCCTAAGTTTGGACGACATTTATTTCCACTGCTTCTTTGAACCGTTTGTTTTTCTCCTCACACAAATGTAAGTTCTCGTGCAAGGCTATCCTGCAGCTGGTATTTATTATCAGCCGTGTTATGTCACAAGATTAAAGTTCTCGCACAATTTTTTAATGGTAGTGGAGAACTGACCCAAAATTTTTAAGAAATGAGACGTGTTCGGTGCAGCTCATAAGTTCTTTAACGAGTTGCAATCTTCGGTATCTTCGGTCCGGCATTTGTTGATCCATCGATCATAAAAGGAGAGAGATCTCGCCTCAATATTCTTTCAAACACAGTTTGTCTGTCCCTTATTGGACGATAAGGGTTATTTCTCAGTTTATGGGTACCAATACAAAAAAAAGGATAAAAAGAACCGGCTAAGAATTGCAGGCAGTCATTCATTTGAAGTCTTCTTGCTTCTCGTCTCTGACAAAGTGAGTGCGTGACATTTGATGCGATTTGTGATCTCAAAAAGAGTGTTAAGCTCAATAGCTGGTCCTTTTTGTTTCTTAGATACTGAGCAAGAAACATTTCCATAGACGTGTCGCACGGATTCTCTGGCCAGCCGTCATCGTAGACGGGAGCGTGTAGTTTACGATGTAATGGTGCTAATTTTATATTTGCTATTTCTTAGATTCCTAACGTAGCCTTTTTAGGTTATTCTAAGTTGTAGCCATAGGCAATAACCTTCGTGGATCGGAGTTGCTGCGACACGGACTGCCGATTTCCGACATGGGTTTAATTCACAGCTGAGCCTTCGAACTGACAAGATAAATCGCTTCGCACATTTAGTGGCCTTAATAGGAAGATGCATTCCTGATGTACACGGTAGTTTCACACACGGCAACATGCCTCACTCACAAGACGATTTATCCATCCTGATATAACGGCTTCCAACAAATTTTATGCAAGAAAGACCAACATTCCGTATATGATGGGGTAATAAATAGTAGCTAATGTGAAAGATTTTTCGTTCGATACAGATTTAAGACTATCTCCAGATCAATCGAGATTGGTCTGAAGTGTCCTCAGACGCACAGTGAATCGGACGCAAGTCCGAAGGTGGCTATTGTTCTGGGTGCTATCCTTTCTTCACAAAATTCGAAATACCAAGAAATGTAAACTTATACTTTTTATGCTAAAAATAATAAAAAATTATAAAAAAACGAAATGATCAATTATTAACTAAAATCATTGAAATTAACATTAATAAATCAACAAGTTTAACATTTAATTTAATTAATTAACATTAACATTAATCATTAAAAATCTTTCCTGTTTTTTCAGCTTTCATTTTCCCAACTCGTTTTTTTTCTTTTCAATTTTTCCCTTGTATTTTTCATCAACTGAATCCAGATAGATAAACGTACTACCTTCCGCAGTCCAGTTATAAAGTTTTACCGTGCCAGGTTTCTTACTAAATACAACATCGTGCTTGTATATTGTTTAGTTCACATTGAAATCTCCATTTAAGACACATCAAATCACAGAGACGTGATTTCTTTCACGGCGATGAATTACAAAAAAAATATGGATAAGATTCGCTTTACTAATTCTGCTTCTTTAAACAATTATGCTGAGTTGCTGTGAGACAGGCGAAACGAAGGACGCTCATGGTGTGGTGGTGAATGCGTTAGCCTCCGAAAAGGGTAATAGCGCGTTCGTTCCCCACCACAGACACCTGCAGTACGGAGTTTTGCAAATATCTCGGTATCATTGTGGTTGTAATTCGTTAAAAGCTTCCACTTTCCTTTTATCTAGGTTTCTTCTACTCCCTCACTTTAAATTCTTGTGTTTAGTACCTTTTCTAAATGATTTAGTGAGATATTTGATATAAATAAAGAACAGACCTAAGACCAACAGCACGTCATCACAACGAGGTGGATTGTTCTGTATTCGGACCTCGTATGACACGGCCTCTTAAAAACACGTGAGTGATACGCCACCATGTTAGGATGCATTCTCTCAATGTGATTTCGTTTGATTTGATCAATTCATTAGCACTTTTTTTCAAGGATGTGAAAAGAATTTTGAAAGGGAACTTCTAGACAATTTGGTCTTGGATTTATAATTCGGTAGAAGAAACATGCCGGTATTTGTCTTTGTAATCAGACCAAAGCGTAACATGTTGAACAGTCTAAGCTACAAGTAGGCTTCATATCACGAAGAAGAATAACGACACGATATGAAACAAAATTAATCAAATAGGTCAAAAGTTGAGGTCGTGTTCTGTTTCTTTCACAAGACACACAGAAGCTTCTTCAAACGAATTGTCACTTGTCGAGATATAATAACTGGAGATCGAGAGTGACGGAAAGCCTTCTGCTCAGCGGCTAAACGGTGCAGCAAGACTGACGTGAACAAACAAACAGGACATGAATGTAGGGATGGAATTCAAGGGCAGAGGAAGTGGGTTAATATGAATACCGTTAATAGCTACGAGTTAAATGAATGTAATTACGTAAGGGAAAGAATTCGAACTTCCAACGTACGTGAATTAGGAAGCATAAGAGACGTCACTGAGCATGCCAAAATTTCGAAACTCAGATTGGCCGTACACATGATACGTTCGAAGGACAACCGATGGAGAAGAAAGGCTAACGACTGGATTCCTGGGGATGTCAAAGACACAGCTGGAAGACCACCCATCTGATGGTGAGAGTCCTTCAAGAAAACCCTACAAAAAAGACATGATGATCAACAAGGCTCTAGAGCGAGTAGAACCCACTGCGCTACTCTTGGATGCGACCGAGATAAATCGAAAATATGCTGGAGCTCGTTCGAGTCCCTCGACGATCAACAGGAGAACAGGTGATACAGGTGGTGAGATACAGTTTGGTAAGTAAAAAGAGATCTACAGCAAATAGAAGAGGCGCACTGTAAGTGACCAGCTTCGAAGTTGATTTGTTTAACGCAGTTAGAAACTGTTATTTACATTGGTCTTACACGCCAATGTCTCTCAGTGAAAATATCAGTAAGTGACACTAGGTCTTTAGTGGGTGGTGTTATTAGGCTACTCGACTAAACATCTCTATTGCCTGAACGAAACAGTATTAGCAGTTACCATGAAATTATTGTGAGAGATACGAATCCAGATTTATACTCAGTATTAGAACTATGTTCCACTGCGACCAGATTATGATGGTGTCGTTGGTGAACCATTTTTTGAACTAAAAAGATCCTATGGTTGGCTAGTCCACTGTTTCGACATTAACTATGAACTTTTAAAAAACTGATGGAACAACATTCAAATCTATGCCGTTAGTTGTCTTTGCCAGTGCTACTCTTTCGTGAAGCATAACAGAAAGCCTGAATATACAGATTTTACACTGAACTATGAAGTATATGTTGATAATTAGAGAATCAATGGTCACTGTTTGGTGATGACTCAAAGTCACATCGATGACGCAATACTGGCGACCGAGTCAATGAAGGCCTACGTGTTGAGATACTGGTTTGACGAAGGTCGATGACGTGAATGGTGTCTCCACAGGCGGTTTCCTATTTGCGACCACCATGACAAGGTGATAAGAAGGACGATTGGCGTACTTGTTGCAATCAAACGTGATGCCCTGTAAAATACACGTGACGGAAGAACGATGAAACTTCGCCGAATCTTCAGATCTATTCTAAAATGCCGTTTGTGCGTTTAAATTTAGGTCGCAAATTTTTCGCTGCGCCAATTAGTGAAATAAACTGTCCAAACTGTGATAGCCTCCATAGAAAGGAGTTATTCACAAACATTAACACATAACGCATAGTGTATACTCTATACAACTATATATAGCCAGTCTCTATTCACCTCCCAACGGTTCATCGCCTCATCGTGGCTGGGAAGTGTTCATGGGTGTCGGTTTGCGGTGTACAGCGGGGATTCAACCCCTGGCAGGGTCTCCCAAACTGAGATGGAGTCCGGCGTTTCCATCATGAAGCCTAGCTAAGAGTAAACCAATAACAGGATTCACCACCGTCCTGGTATCAAAGTCGCATTGTGGCAAATCTTCCTCTGATCCACAAGGGATGTGACTGTCTGTGGTGGTGAAAACTTATGGCAGACTTTGACCAGGCTGATTTCGGGATTGCAGGGAACCACAATGGCTTAACAAGAAAATCTCCGAGGAAGAAAGACTACGCTGGGACCCGCCCAACCAGTGAGGACAGGCCATTCAACCATCAAGTATCAAGTAATCTCTACTCAACGACCGATGCAGCCAATGAATACGAATTTAATTCGTTCTACAATCAGCTGGAGAAGGCATCTGCAATGATGAAGAGTATTACAAATCTTTTGTCGGAGACTTCACTGCCAGAATAGGAAAGTACAATGGCAGCAAAACAAGACCGAAAATTTTGGATCAGGAGAAAGAAATGAAAGTGGAAACCGTCTCGCAAAACTCCTATTTGTAGCACGCCTCTTCCATTTAAATTCGTTTTTCCGGAAGGACGAAAACAGCCGCTGGATGTGGGAGTCTCCTAACGATACGACTGATGCGAAGATCGACCATATTATGACAAATAAAAGATAGTGCCTACTTAATACATGGGTGGTCTCGTCATTCTGTACTGGTTCCGATCACCGCCTTCGGGAGAAGATTAGATTCAGCCGTAAGCTGGAAACGAAATCATGCGATCGACCACGAGGAAAAGTCGTACTGTATATGACGAGATCCTATCCAAGCGTTATCAAGGAGAACTCTACTGAAGACTACGAGGTGTTCATCGAAAGACTAAAATGTTGCGCCGAAATCGCCTTAGCCCCTTAAGCAAGAAGACGGGATCGCATTTCCATAACCACTAAGGAGTTGCTCGAACAAAGAAAGAAACTGTAGCTTGACTGTACTGCAGCATGTTGAACACGGCCAGTGATAAATACCAACTGCATAAGAGCTTTGCAGAAAGATCTACAATGTTACAAACAGAAAAACCTACTGGAATCAGCAGAGAAAGGAAAAAATATCGTTGGAGCTTTCGTGATTTTAATGTTCCCCTGTCATCCCTGATGATCGAGGACGGGATCATCGAAACGTTCGGTTGTGAAACGGAAACGGAAACGTTCTACAGCAACTTTTCCTTTCTACCATCCCCGTAGCGGACCTCAAAATCCCCGCTGGAGAGAAAGCGAAGAATGAAAATCTTTCGACGGAGCCCCGAGTTGCGATAGAAAGCATGAAAAGAGGCACGGCTTCAGGACCCTATAATATTATTGCTGACTTCCTTGGAGATGGAAACCACAATTCACATGTACTTTTCGCAAGCCATATGACGCCTTTCCTTCAAAAGGAAAAACTCCCAGGCCAGTGAGGATGTTGCGCACGATCATCCTGCCCAAGAAAGGTGACCGAAGGGATGTTCGTAACTGTGGCCCGATATAGTGGAGCGAGCAGGATTTGTCGACAAGTCGACCAATAAACGTTAATAATTGTACTATTCTGTCTGCTATTGCTGATAGGACTCACCTATGGCTAAATCTCAACATCCTTAGCAGGATCGTTTCGCCTGTTTTCAAATTCATGGCCAGATTGACAATACTTCTGATAATATTTTCTTTCTGGTTATTAATGCACTCAATTAGTATAGCCGACTTTTCTTTCTGGTTATTAATGTACTCAACTGGTATAGCCGACTATTCATCCACGACAAAAGCACCAAACGCTATGGCGAAATTAACAAAGCCGGGCCGGAGTGTCGACAAGTCGACCAAATAAACATTATCTAATGGAAAAATAACGCTCTCTATAGCAACGGTATTCTTTGTGTGTTTTGATGGTGCTGAGTGCACTACATTCATATCCCATCCTAATCATCGGGCACGCCAGTAAATACGGCAACTATAACCAACAGACACCACCAAGAATAATACCAGGCAGGACCCATTGCTTAGGGGCGAGATCTTGCGACTCGTGACGCGACGCGACCCAGCGACCCACGCCACTCGCTCGGATCTAGCCACGCCTCTTAGCACGGATATTTGCCTTCTGACGACACGTGGACATCGCCGTAGTTCCTCTTCACCAATTTTTCTCCAGCTTCATCTCCTTTCATCATAACTGGTTCCGTTTCATTAGATGAGAATATTGTTAAATAAAGACTCATGCTCTTGCCTCACTAATATCGGCTTGCTGTAGCCGTGCTTCTCTTGGCTAAATATCACCTCATCAATGCGTACCTATGTTTCATCGTACTGGAACACGAGTTACATGTTATTACACCTTCTTGAACCATGCTAAATTAACGCCTTAATAATAACGCCGCTGCAAATTATAATAACTATAACTCTCCTCTCACCCCTCTCACACGAAAAGGGCGCTTGTGAGAAACATGTTTCGAACAGCTACCGACGTGTGCACAGGAAGGGAGCAGAGAGAGGAGTCGCGGAACTTGGCGCGGCAAATAGCCATTTTTAATGGCTAAGAAACTGTAGCTCGGGATAGGTGTAGAGGAAATCAGCCCTCCAACGATAACTCTAGCAGCAATAAGGTCCCATTTATCCTACCCTTTATTTTAAATGAAGTAAGTGCAGGTATAAAACGCTGTTTAAGAAGCGTTGGTCTAGAGAACTCGGTAAGGATAGTTGAAATGCCACCGAGTAATCTAAGACGCCAGCTAATTTGTAACCGCTTATACGACCGTCTATGTGCAACACAAAATAGCACAATTTGCCCCAATGGTAGAGACGGTGACTCCATGAGTTCGGGTACAGTCTATCTGATCTCTTGTAAAGTGTGCGGAGACGAATACGTTGGCGAAACGGGTAGACCACTCTGCATCCGTATAAAGGAACGCCTAGTCGGCAAACGTAAACCAAATACCCCAATAGGCACGCATAGGACGCAGAGACATAACGAAGATTTTGAAGTAGAGGTTACTATCCTCGCGCAAGAATCGAGAACACAAGCTCGTAAAATTCTCGAGGCATTCTGGATTAATTCCAAGAATCCGAAAATGAATCGCAGGGAGGAATGCCTCATTATCACGCATGATATTGGGCAGTATATAAGACTGCTATTTTGATGGGACGGGCACGTTACGTTTCCATGTGAACACTGCGCGGTTGGTCTCCACGTAACATATTAAGTGGAAGGCTCATAGAAAGCGGTGAGTTTGCAAAGGCTCTGTGTTCAATGTGATTGAAATTTTGGCTTAGCACTTTCTCTGTTTGGTTATGGAGGTGTTTGGCCATGTAGATTGCAGTCAACGTGACCTACCCAGGCTTTGAGGAAGGCGAAATCCGCCGAAACGTCAGCTTGTAAGTAAATAAATAAATAAAATAACACCACGTGTTTGCTAAACAGAAGTAAAAAGCAAACTATAATGTTTGCTCATCATCCATTTGGGTTGACTGTAATCTATTCAACAGCTCGCATCTAATACTCGTATATCCAATGCATCATTACTCGTGCTTGGCCACCGCAACTCTGCGAACAACTACATCTTTTGTATTACTCCCTTATTTTCATACGTTAAACTGAATAGTTGTATTCATTCATAAGTTGTACATCCTTGCAACATCAGCCATATTAGAGTACTCTCTCTTAAGCTTTATGAGAGTTTAAACTCACAAGCGCTTCACCACCGTGTAACTCTCACACATCTTTCGTTTCTCGTATAGCATGTTAATTGTCTCACTTAATCCTTTTATATCATCCACAGTGTGTCACTATCATGTATTTGTATTGCTGTACATAACTGCTAGTGTATTCTATTTAGTGAGAATACTACCTACCGAACCACCTTACTTGCAATTCACATGTACATTCTATTGTGCTAAGCTTTTCTTATGGCGCTAGTGTACTCTTCACCATACACTATACACCGCCGCACTCCCTTAACCTCTGGTTCTTCATCATCTGAATCTGACCTCTTGTGACTTATCCTTCCCTTAGTGAGCAGCAAAAGAGTACTGTAACATGCTTAATGCTGTCATGTGTACATGTCATTAACGACGCCACACCTGCCTCCATATTATACATCTATATATTGTACATACATTTATAATCTCATTGCGTTGTTGTGTAAGCAATATGTATATATAAAGATTTAATTACCCAAGTTTGAACTTTCCAGAATTGTGATTGTTAATCAAGAAAAGTCCCGCGTGGTACAAGCAAAGACGAGCAAATATTCCGATCGAGTCTTCTCAACTACTTGGTATTCACATAACAGCGAGCCGAGATTAGTGAGGCAAGAGCATGAGTCTTTATTTAACAATATTCTCATCTAATGAAACGGAATCAATTATGATGAAAGGAGATGAAGCTGGAGAAAGATTGATGAAGAGGAACGACGGCGATGTCCACGTGTCGTCAGAAGGCAAATATCCGTGCTACGAGGCCTGGCTAGATCCGAGCGAGTGGCGTGGGTCGCTGGGTCGCGTCACGGGTCGCAAGGTCTCGCCCCTAAGCAGTGCCTGGTATTATTCTTGGTGGTGTCTGTTGGTTATAGTTGCCGTATTTACTGGCGTGCCCGATGATTAGGATGGGATATGAATTGTGTTAGTTGGCCAGTGGATTGGGGAGTTGGTCTCTTTGTGTCTTTTGTCAGCCAACTGAACGTGGAATGCTCGACTTTGTATAAATTCGCCACGCGGGACTTTTTTCCGTAACTGCCGTAGACAACCTCGAGTTTGGGTTATAACTATTTAAGGAATAGTTACTATACTCCCTGCCGCAGTTAGGATTATGGCACAATGTGTCGATTTGAGCTTAACAACGGAATTCCACAACATGGAGTAACTGGGAGAAGTGTACATTAGAGTGTTCTATGAAAGAAAGAAAAGCTCATTTGGAAGTAAAGAAGTTGCATGCGACGGGGATAAAAGTGAAGATAAAGTTATCGATGAGCGGTATTTTTTGGGAGCTTTCTCACGATTTTTGGTTTTCTGTAGGTGATGAGACGTGCACTATTTTTGTAGCAAGTGCCATTGTTTCAGCGCGTGTTCTTGGTCGGAGGTTGTAGTGATGTGTAGAGTTTTGCTCTGCTTCTTTTGAGCTTTCATTTGGAGTATTCGTTGCATTTCCTTCTGCATCTGGCGCTTGTTGTTCTCTTATTTCTAGCGGGATTAAAAGGTTAACAGGTCTTCGAATGTTTCTTTGGTTGGGTAATCTGATCTCTCTTTCTCTGATCACTTCACTTTCTGATTGTTGAAGTTTGATTATGCAGCCCATTTTCCATGTATTCCGGGGTTGAACTGGCTCATGAATTAAGACCACTGTATCCACGGTCGGAATGCGTGGTGTGCCTCTTTTGTTATTGATGTGATTCTTTGTGTGATTCTCGAAGATTCTTGAGATATTGCTGGCTTCAGATGCTCCAGTACTGTTCTGTCAACGCGTGACTAGAGATTAGGGCCAGTTTGGCTTCTGATTGTTGAAGTTTGATTATGCAGCCCATTTTCCATGTATTCCGGGGTTGAACTGGCTCATGAATTAAGACCACTGTATCCACGGTCGGAATGCGTGGTGTGCCTCTTTTGTTATTGATGTGATTCTTTGTGTGATTCTCGAAGATTCTTGAGATATTGCTGGCTTCAGATGGTCCAGTACTGTTCTGTCAACGCGTGACTAGAGAGTAGGGCCAGTTTGGCCTCTTGCATTGTGCGGAGTTTACTCTGTTCTTCTGGTGGGATGTAGTCTTTATCACCGTGATGTTCTCTAAGAGACTCGAATGGGTATGTGATTATCATGTCACGTTGAATAAAGTCGATCGGTCGCAGTATTACTGGATCACCGGGCTCACCCTCGATGTATGTAAGTGGTGTGTTATTGAGACTTTCTTCGATTTCTACTATAAGCGTTTCTAACTCCACCTCTGTCGGGACTTTCTTTTGCAATACCTTGTATAGGGAGTGTTTCACGGATTTTATGAGACGTTCGTCCTCCTGCCACGGAGCATACGGCGTTATTGTCTTCCATGTAATTCCCATTGTTGCCACGGTCTTTGCAAGCATGGAGTCTTCTATAATTTGGAGGATGGCAGTTCGCAGTATTTGCTCCCCTAGAGAGAAGTTTGCTGCGTTGTGCGAAGTGATAGTAGAAGGTACTCCTCTTCTCGCAAAGAATCTTCGGAGCACTAATAGTAGTTCATTTTTTGACATGTTGTGCATCATTTTGAGGTGAAGCAGTCTTATGGTTGCACATGTGATGATTATCCCGTAGATTTTTCTTATGTCTTCGTCGCGCTTAACAGTTAGTGGGCCGAAGTAATCTATTCCCACATGTTGGAATGGGTGTGATCGTACCACCCGCCTACCAGGCAGACCCTCCATTGTTGGATATTTGTATGGCAGGCTATTCATTTTTTGACAGGGTACGCAGCGTCTTATGATTTTTCTTGTCAGGCTTCTTAATTTGTCAATCCAAATTCGTTGTCTGACTCTGGCCATTTTTTGGCTTGTACTGCAGTGGAATGGCAGGTGTGTGCTTTAGAGTGAAGAGACTAGCGCTGCGGTGGCTTAATGTTTGCCTCATGAATTCAGGTCCTTTTCACCACATGTGGTTTTCTAGTTCGTATTTGCTGAGTCCTCTAGTTGCGCAGTCTGCCGGATTGTGGTTAGTGTCTATGTAACCAAATTGGATTGGTGTGGGTAGCTTTTCCACTATTTGTCGTATTTCCTTTATCCTGTTTTTTATTAGTGTTCCATAAGAGTTTGTGGCTTTTTGGGATCTTATCCAGTTAAGGGCTATCTCGGAATCTGAAAAGATTATTATGTCCGTGATGATGGTGTGGCTTTTTAGAGCTCCGTGGATAGATTGAGCTAACCGCGTAGCCATTGTTAAGGCATTTAATTCGAATTTTGGTATAGTAGGGTTATCCTTGCGTGAAAGTAGTCTGGACTTTCCCGTAAGTAGCTGTGATTCATTGTTTGAGACTATGTATGCGCAAGTGGTCATACACTCTTTGCTTGCTTCTGCGAAAAGAACTAGTTTAGTTGTAACGCCGATTTGGATGATTTCTCGTGGGATATTGGCTTGAAATCTATTGGTATCTTCTACTATTTTGCTCCATTGTTGCTGGTGTTCGTTTGAAAGTACTGAATCCCATGTGTACTCGTAGTTCCGTAGGTGTTGGAGGAACTATTTTCCTCTCAGCGTGAGTAGGATGATCCATCCCATGGGATCGTAAATGGATGGCTCATCTTGTCGGTTTCGGGTTTTCGGGATATTGACATGAGACAAAGAGTTTAGGAACCGCAATTGTAGCAAAGATTGTGATCTTTTATCACTTGTACTCTTCCCTGTTGAGTTTTTATCGTAGTACAATCGATTGGTGAGTGTCCTACCTTATTACAGTAGCAACATGATTGCGGTTTTTTATAAGTGTTCGCTGATGGCTCGTGGTTACTAGTGAACTTTTGATCGACGCATTGTTGAGGTCGTTTCTTGGAACTGGAGACCTCTCTAGTTGGCTTTCTACTGCCAGTTCTTGGGCTATATAGTTGTTGATTACTTGGAAGAGTTCTTCTGTTTTGGCTGTTTCGTTGTTTCTGCAATGCAGTGTTTCTCGAAGAGCGTGTCGTTGGATTTTTCCTGTGAACTTTTTCAGAAGTTGTTGTTGGAGATACATGTTATCGACTTGCTCTTCTTTATGACGTAGTTGGCAGACTATCGAACGGAGAGTTTCGCACAATATTTCTTGGTCTTCTAGTCGCTCGCTATTTGCTTGTGCTCTCTGTAACCTGCTCAATAGTTGATTTATGAGGGCTTGTTTGTTGCCGTAGTTGGCCTTTAGATGATCTATGACCATGGGATAGCATTCTCGTGAAATTTCGTATTGCTTGATAAAAGTTCTAGCCTTTCCATGAAGAGAGTTTAGCAGATAGTTCATTTTGAGACGTCGTCCATTTGCCTTGAATGGACAGAGTGCTCGAATTCTCTCTAAAATGCTTCCCATTTCCATGTATCTCCGCTGAAGTTGGGGATGGGAATGGGTGGAAGATTTGTCGCAAGTAGGGCGGTGTGCGAGTCATTTTGAGCATTCCGTTGTGTGCTGTCAAGCTTATTCCTCGGTTCGAGAAGCTTGGAGAGGTAGTCTTCTGCCTTATCGATGTATTCCAGTGTCTTATTCACGTTTAGTTGTATACCTTCCTTTAGTCCTTCTGGTATTGAAGTTTGCAGCTCGAAGTTGTCTGCCGCTTTAGTGTAATTATCCAGTGCTCCCTCTAGACTGTCTCGATCCTTTGTGATAGCCGATGATGCTTGTTTTACAGCGTCTTTCCGTGCAACAAGGTATTCCGTTCGTTGAGGTTCGTTGGAAGGGATGTCTACTGGAGAGTTTATCTCCTGGTCGTACTTGTTAAGTGAGGATTTGAGGCGGTTAATGACCTTTGTTAGTGCGCCCAAGCGAGACGAAAGAGTGTTCGACATTTCTTTTTTAATTTTGATATATAGCAAATAAACGTACTTGCACGTAGGCTTCTCTTCGTGAGGTCGTTCGAGCTGTTGCTTGCTTCCTTGAACGAACTTTGTTTGCTTTTTGTAGAGATGGCAGATACAGCGGAATATCAGAATATGAGAATATTGAGTAGGCTAGCCAGTAGATTGGCCTGGTGGTAGCGTTTATTTAGATTCGAGTAGGTCAATGCACCAATTTGTGTTAGTTGGTGCAAGAAGTTGGCTGAGTAGTAGCGTTGATCGTTGAGTTGAGTTTAGAGTCAGAATTGGATAGGCCAATGCACCAATTTGTGTTAGTTGGCCAGTGGATTGGGGGTTGGTCGGATTTGTCTTTTGTCCACCGACTGTACGTGGAATGCTCGACTCTTCTCCACTGGAACACCACCTGGGCGGTATTTGGTAATAACAACGTGTTAGCTTATAAATGAAGCAAGGTACGTTGGCTATTAATACCGTGGTACAAGGAAAGTCGGTTTACAATGATACTGGTTCATTATCTCCTTTCTCACCCTTCAATCACGAAAAAAGCGCTTGTGAGAAGTATTCTTGGAACTTGGATTCTATCACCAGTATGAACACACTGACACATTGAAAGAGCAAAAAGAGGAATACCGGAACTTGGCGCAGAAAGTTGCCATGTCCAACGGCTGCGTAACTATAGCTTCTTGGGATAGATGTAGAGGAGAAACCACACCCCCAAACGGTGATTCTATCGATGATAAGGTCCCGTTAGTCCAGCCATTTATTTCCAACTAAATAGGTGCAGAAACCTTGCTTAAGAAGGGCCGGTGTATTTCACCGCCTACGTATAATAGAACACCTTTTTACGAGCCTAAAGTCAAACAAAACACCCTACTAGGCATGTGCCGGGCACAAAGACATAGGAGAGAAGATTTTGAAGTAAAAGTCAGCATCCTCACACAGGAATCTGAAACATCAGCGCGAAAAAATCTTGAAGCATTTCAGAAAAGTTTTATAATTCCAGAAGAAAGCCTTGGAAGGAAATACCTTGTGAGGATGCATGCCTTACCTTAGGCCATTTTTTGACCTAAGCCAAGTATATTTCTCACCAATTAAGAATCTGTGCGCTTTATCTCCATCAAATAACTACAAGATTACTAAGAACAGAACGATAGTTATTTAAAACATGCTGTCTACTATGCGAATGAAAAATTGTGTATTAAATTTATCCGCCGTTGTTATGAAAGTGTTTGACTTAGTAGATTAGTAGATTGCGTGCCAATTTGACCTTTCCGGTTCTGAAGAAACCGCCTGAACATCAACCATTATTTGATAAATCTTGTCATTAACAACCTCGTGCTTACTCGTCATGGAAACAGTGAATTATTCGTTTCCTAGCCGGGGCAAAAAAGGCCCAATAATCTGTAAATCGTTGTCTGTAGGCTGTTGTCTTCCTATTCAGTTAGGATGAAATTGTGGTTTCTGGATCCCACAAGACACTTCAAAGGATGCTTTTCACACATGAGAGCTTTTTAGTCTTTTTGAATGAGAGTTTTAATTTCATTCAATTCGAAAATTAATCGATAATTTTTTACCGCAATCGTACAAACGCTTAGCGATCGACCGGAGACAGTTCCATAAATTTTTGATGCTTCGAGCTCCTCAAATAGTCCTGTGATCGACAAATTATTCTCACTTGTCCAAAAGTCAGCTTTCGGTATTCAAGTGTTGAAAAAAATGACACGTTCCACTCAGCGGGAGTCATATAACCGCATCGGGTTATTGAGGAGGCCACAGATGATTGTTACAAAATCTTCGATGTTGTTAACGTTTCTGTTACATCCCCTTATTAAGATTGATTCTTCAACGACGATTTCAATGGAGAATTATCAGTAGCTGATTCATGTTAGCATTACTGATCGACGATCGACGCTGTAAGAGAAGCATATGTTTTATAACTGAGCTCAATCAGATTTCGTGTCTCTGTATTACAGTATTTTTGCATGATACCATATAGAATGGCGATGAGTAGTTTCTTCTATGCACCTTCTGGTGGAACCACTCTCTTTACTTCTTAAACCCTTGGTAGCCATGTTTTTCCACAGTTCACGAAAGATTTTTGTTTCATGATGCCGTGTGAAGGAACTGGCCTACCGATTTTCATTCAATGAGTACTGCGACTGAATTTTGACCTGTTTAAACCTTTAAACTGTTAAACGTTTAATCAAGTTTGCAAAGCGTTCATATCACTTGCTAATTTGGCATAAATAAATTTGAACATTTGAAACGATGACCATTCCTAAATTTCAAAGTTGTTGAATTCTTCCATGAATTAACGTTTTTTGAACTGTTGAGCTAACATGAGATTAGTACAGAAGCTTCATTAAGCTGTCGTTTTCGTTCGCCTTCTTCATTTAGAAGCGATGATTAGAGACGATGGCCCGCAGCCATCCAATCTCGCGAGTCTGTGGATCTTTCAGTAGCAGAGAGTGGAGTGCAGTGGTGTGGCGGACACGGAACTATGAGGGACGAACGCTTGGCAAGCAGCGGTTTCGAACCAGTGGGCATTGCTTGCATTACACGTCATCTCTAGCAAATGCGCTATTGGAGCCTATTCGAGTCTATTGAAATGATGGAATCCACTTGAAGAAATTCTCTCTGGTACAGATAAGATCACAACTGCCTACACGGCCTTAAAAGTAAGGAAGGTATGAAGTTACTACTTTGGTATCTACCATCGCTCAAAGCTTTAGTTAAGCTAAAATGATACCACCTTGATGTCAACATTTATAATTACGTTGACACTTTTAATCCTCAGACTACCGTCATGCATTGAGATATTTAGAAGTTTAAGCTCATTTCTCAATATTTTAAAGGACAAGCTCTGGCAGGACATAGTGCATGTGATACTGTACCACAACATGAAGTGTGCTCAACCTTGAGATCACAGATCGAAATCCCTTCTGTAAAAGCACAGGTGGTCAACTACTCATCTACTTTGGTCGCCAAGAAGCACGTGTACGGCGAAATGATCAAACATCGTTGCACACAGCAACTAACGGAAATTAGTCATTTTCAACACGCAGTCGAAGATTTGTACCGTATACAATCGCACGTGGTCGAAAATTATTGTGCTGTTCAACTTTAAGCCGACATATCTCAGATCAGCGCGAACATTATGAATAGAAAGAAAACCATTAGCATCCATAAATTCCCATCATCTTCAATATTTCAAGGACTCGGATTTTAATTAGGTTCAAGATCAAAGCAGAAATTCCAAAAAACTGGTTTAGGTGCTTAAAGCTATAAGATAAAGCCAATTGTTTAAAGCTTATTTCAAGTTTCCAACTCCTCAACTACTGTGGTTATTAAAAAGTTATTTCCACTTGCCAAAAACAAGAAATTTACCCTACTGGGGTCCATTTTGGGCTATGAACATTCCACCTAGAACACGACAGTGTTAGTAGAGCACATCAAATGAAGGTACGAATTGAAACTTTCTAATCTATAGAAGAGGGGACGGATAACACAGTGGTGGTGATGCTCGTCATCACAAACATGGTGCTAATTCGGTCCCGTTCCGGTCCAACCAAGCTTCTCATTCTTCCGGAGTCGGAGAATTTGTGCCAGACTTCTCTAGAAAAAAACCATTTTCAGCAATCCAATTGGGAACACTCCAGCCCTGCTATCCCAGGACGCCAGGAAGAATTGCTCGATCAGCATTGTACGACATTCAAGATGAATTTGAAATCCTTAAGCAGCAATCGAAGCTACGCGTAAAGTTGGATGATCTTTGTGCAGAATAGATACAAGGAAGGAAGTGCTGGGATCGGTACAATAGAGATAAAGAAGGGCCAAGTAAGGTAATAAAAATGATTTAAAAAATCTGTTAAAGTAACAGACGCTCGATATCTTAAAAAACAATCCTAAAAAGTCACAATTTAATATTATTTTTAAAAATTGGAAAGGATGACGGTAGATACACAGAAAAACTAGGCATGAAGGCATTAAGGTGTAATGCCACCTGAAGAGTTTTTCGGGAAATTAATTGTTAGAAGAACAGTCGCGACCTAAGCTTAACTTTGGCCTTGCCAGATTTCTTTATGGAGCTTGAGAGAACGTAACTGGACGAGATAGCAAACTCATAGGAAAATCTTGCTATTTTAGAAGGAATTTCCGACCGATGACTGTCACATGTAAAACTATTCGTCCAAACCCGTTTCATAGACACGTCTGTCACAGGGGCATGTCGAGATTGCGTGACTGGTCATCCAATCAATCAACCAATCAGTCGATATACGTATATGTATATTACACATTTGTTTATTCATTTACTTAACACTCTCACGCAGGAAAAACCATACGACGACCACTGGCATTCCGATCCGTTCACAAGCAACACTCTCTGAAATCATGACAAATACAGAGTCGATGGAAGTCAAGCATCACCCTTCCTCTCTCTTTCTCATTCGTTTGACTAATTTGAGAATTGGATAGGTTTTGATGAAAAACTTGTTTCGAATCCTTGTGTTGCCAATGAGATTGCATTGTTTCTTTACATTTCGAACCGTGTCGCAGAAACACACACAGCGCCAAATGAATTGAATAGATCAGAAGAGAAGGTGGAGCAACGGATCGGAAAGAAATAAAACCAGCTCGTGTATAACAATTTGATGTGGATGACAGTAAATTATTTTGAATCCACCATTAACTGAGGGATTCCAGATCCTTACTTGACTCTTTAACACAGGTTGCCCAGTAATTTAGTAACACCAACCTCGGTGCACAGTCTTCCGAGCACTTCTTCCAAATTTCTGCAATGCTGCAGAAACATGGGTCAATTTTCGCTGACGTTGAAAATCTTTTTCACAACATATAAGTCAACTGAACGATGTCTTTCACAGATGAACCAGCAAAACAAAAGTAGGTTCGACTTTCGAACAATAACTTTCTAACTTGATACTTGATAGTTGAATGGCCCGTCCTCACTGGTTGTTCGGGACCAGCAGCTCCATTTTACGGACACTTCCTGGTTAAGCCATTATGATTCCCTGGAGTTCTGAGGTCAGGCTGGCCAAACTCTACCCTAAGTCTTAACCACCACAGGTAGTCGCAGCCCTTGTGGGTCAAAGGAGGATTTGCCACCATGTCACTCTGATACGAGAACGGTGGTGGATGCTGGTATTGATTTACTGTTAGCTAGGATTCCTGATGGAAATGCCGGACTCCTTCTCAGCTTGAGAGAACCTGGATGAATCACCCTCCGTAGATCGCAGTCCGACACCCAGGAATATCTGCTAGCCACGATGAGGTGGCAAACCGTTGAGAGGAAAACTTTTTAAATGGACTGATTTACAGCCAAAGACCCAATGGAGCATATCTTATAAAGTGAACAACAATATGCTGTTCATATAGTGAATATAAATAACTATAGGTAAATGACAAGTAAACTTCAATGGGATCGAAACAATGAACCCCCACGATGGACATCTAAAAATGGTAGCCGGACCTGTTCGTTGCATGTGCCAGCTGTATTTATGGTATGAACTAGCATTTAGATAATATGGCTGTTTAGAAACCAAGGAACCAGAAAATTGAAAATTGCAAGACAAAAGAAAGAATATAAGAAGTCTTGGGTTTGCACATGCGTCTGGTGATGAACGCGTGCGCTAGGGCATTAAGACTGTCCGTAGCCACTGATGTGAGCCCTTCTATGGGGCTATACTGCGGCAGCAGAGAAAGCCGTTCACTACCTGTTTCCCAACAAAGATTCGTAACGATCGCCTCAGAGAAATATTGCATAGGAATCGAAGAAGTGCATTCAAAACCACGCCTCAAGCACACGGCATTGGACAATAGAATAGGACCAACATTGCTTCATGACAACGCATGTTTTCCAAATGACTTAAAGAGAACTGAATGAAATGCAATACGAAGCTTTACCACATCCGCCTTACTCGCCAGTTTTTTCGCCAATGAAATTTACGTTGTTTTAAGCATCTGGACCATTTCGTGACGGAAAAACTCTTCAACGACAACTGTTGAAAATCCCTTTAAAAAATTCGTCGACATCAGAATCGAAAATTATCCATTAATGAAACCACAAAATTTCTTCTTGTTGGAAAAATGTGCCGATTCTAATGGCGCTAATTCCAACTAATAAGATTTAATATGGAAAAGTTATGGTTATTTAAGGTTTACATTAAAAATTGGTCATTTTATATGTTACAACCTAATACTTCTCATACAATGCAACATCCTCAAAGCAGAGATGCATAATTGTGCACAAAATGAAATGTATGAAAACATGGCATCCACAACCATACCCGTCAACCTATTGACGATCGGTTAAAGATCTGCTCTATTTGCAGTTATCGCGTGATTTGATGAATGGGGCAAGAAGGAAGCATAAGTGGTCATCGCAAGCAGTGTGATCTTACTTGATATACTGTGAGCTCTTGGGATTCATCATACACTGAGCCTCTTACGAGAGCTCGAGATTTGTGCGAAGCGTCATTGGTGTTATTGTCCTATTAGGAACGAAAGCACCTGGTGAAGGTGTCCTGTAAAGAAAATGAACAGAATAATTGTTTTGCTATCGATTCTACCTCAGAGAAGAGGTATACTTTGAGCATCTTCATCGAAAAGAGCGGTTGGCAAGTGCTGCATTTAGAAAATATTGTAAGTCCTTTCTCTATCTTTTCAATGTTTTGTATAGATTAAAGAACTAATCTGTCGGTTACTACGAATAGCACTTTGAAATTTACTTTTGAAAGCAGATGACCACTCGTTAAATAGTTGTAGCACAAGATATAGTCGCTGGTTCTTTTCTTACGAGGATCCTCTAGTTCTTAGTTTGTTCATGGTTTTTTCTTCTAAAAAAACCTAAATCGACATAGAATAAATGGTATAGATTCACATACAACTTGCTATTTTGATGCATTAGGACGGATGGACATTTTCTTATGCGGTCTAAGCCAACTTTTTTCAGTTGAATATAGAGTTTTGTTGAGTAATCTTCTTGCCCACAAACCGTGCAAAAACTTTTTATACTATTAGTAATCTTAACCTTTTTATTTACTGCCTATTCTTTCTAACGGGAGGGTATATTGCGAAATATAACTTCTGTAATGCTGCAATATTAGCAAAACTCCGGAGCGCAGGTGCTTGCGGTGTGGAACGAACGCTGTATTGTACTTTCCAGAGTGTAACGCATTCACCACCATACCATGCGAGTCTTTCGTTTCACCTGTCTCTCAGCTAGTTCTATCGATCTTTTGCCATCAGCAATCACCCAGCTGGATTGATCTGGGAAGCCCAAATCGCCATTGAACCCAGTTAAGGTGAGCCTATAGTTATAATCACCATCTTAACCTTTTTATTTACTTCCTATTCTTATAAACTGAGCTTCTTTAGCTGGTGCGAGGTTAGTATATGTCTTCGTTGTCGTTGTAGTTGTTGTTGGTGTTGTTGGTCGATGACTGACGTTTCGGTGATTTCTCCTTCCTCAGAGCCTGAACGTATTTTATATTAGAATACTTTCATTTTTCGGTGGAGAAAAGGGTAAAGTGTTAATGAAGATTAAATGTTTAAATAGATGGAGGGCTTGGATGTTACGGTCAAATGTAGGTCTACACCATATTTAACAGAAAGGCTCACCATGATGTTACGAGTGGGACTCGCCCACGCGCTATTGACATGGGGTCGCGAGCAAGACACAGCCCCGGGGTCAAAATATCATTTTGAAGTACGGCGCCAGGTCACGTGTGATAGTGAGGCATTCGTATTTCCGGTTCATTTTTGGTTTTTTGAGAGTTATCCAAAATGCCTCAAGAGTTTTGTGCGTTTGTTTTCGATTTCTGCGCTAGGATCAGCACAGTCACTTCACAATCATCGCCTTTGTTGTTTTGTGCCCTATGCGTACCTAAAGGAGTGTTTTGACGTATTTTAACTTTCCCATCTAGGTGTTCTTATAGAGATGGTTGCGAACTAACTGACGTCGTAGGGTATTGGGTGGGATGTCAATAATCGTTACATAATTTTCAAGACCACTTTTCCTTAAGCATCTCTTAATGGCGTAATTTACTTTATTTGATATGAAGGATAGCTTAAAGAGAGTCTTACTTACGTTCAAAACATTCTGGCCTGTTTCGTAGCCATTGGAAATGGCTATTTTTCGCGCTAGGTTTTGCTTCCTTTCCTTTTCTCCTGTGCACACATTTTTGGCCGTACGGTACATGTTTTTGATAAGTGCTTTTTTCATGTGTGAAGGGTGAGAGGAAAGGTAGTGAATTAGTGTACTTTTATTGCTTGGCTTACTATACCGCTTTGTTCTATAGCCACTTTCTGAGAGTTTTATTTGGATGTTTAAGAATGGAAGCCAGTTTTCAGTCGGTTTTTCTCGTGCAAATTTTATATACTCTGACTGTCGGGTTAAGAGTTCAATGCATTCATCTATCTGTTCTTGAGTGGAACAGACGATGAAACAGTCGCCTGTGTATCGACAGTAGAGTAAGGGTAAGCTCCAACCTCACACACCAACAAAAATGTGGTATGCGCCAGGTTAGAGAGCTCTTGAATTCAAAATCTGCTAGTCTTTCTATTAGTGATAAAAATAGAAAATACGCAAGTATTCCTTGTCAGTTGATATTAGAATAACGGAGGAGAATCTCAGTGATGTCTCTCTCTATCGAACATTCTCTGAAAAGGAATACAGAAATCAATACCGAAAATTAAATCAAGAATGGGTCAACACGGTAAAGGCCGCTGGTTTAGAGCCTTCACTTATTTCTCGACTTAAAAAGGAACATCCAATTTGACCTGTTCTTTATTTGCTTATTAAAACACATAAGCTTACTTCAATTGATGATACTACATCAAAGAACCCGTCATCATTTAAAGTTAGACCTATTATCAGTTGTATAGGCGGGCCAACGGATAGAGTAACGTGGTTTCTAAACCTTATCCTGACCCAGTTACTAAAATTTTTTCCAACCTATCTACCTAACACAAAAATATTTCTAGTGCACCTACGGTGCGCGCAACCAAACAGTACGCATTTAATGGAATCATTTGTTTCTGTTTCTTCACTTTGTACCAACGTGTCGGATGACTCCGCAATGCAAGCCATTTTCGAGTCGCTCGTAGAGCACGAAAAGAAAACAAAAATGTACGGCTTGTCGATTCCGCAACTAATGACTCTCTTAAAACAGTGTCTTAGTTGTTTAATTTTTAGATGATCTGGAAAAAAAAGATGGTCTTTGTACACATTAGAGGGTTGGCCATGGGATAGTGTTTAGCGCCAAGCCTTGCCATCGCTTTCATGTCTAAGGTGGAAGCTCTAGTTCTCGATCACCGACCGTTATCCTACTGTCGATACATAGAGGACTGCTTTACCGTCTGTTCCACTAAAGAACAGATAGATAAGTGTTTTGAACTGTTAAACCAACAGTCAGAGTATATAAAATTTTTACGAGAAAAACCGACCGAAAACTGGCCTTCATTCTTAAACATCCAAATAAAGCTCTCAGAAAGTAGCTATATAACAAAATGGAATCGTAAGCCAAGTAGTAACTCTGACTTCGCTCTGATAACTGAGCTATCGACGGTTGCATGAGCAATATACAGCAATCGCGAACAATTCGATTTTGAGTTTTTATTGTTGCTTACGGATCTCCCTCATATGAGGGATTTCAAGCCGGTTAGCAGCGAGGCTACGTGGCGCGTCTCCAGGTGGCGGATAGGGGGTTAATCGTGGATCAAAAGCGACCTTTGCTTCCTTGAGACGCAGGTGGATCCAGGGGATGGACTCCCTGTTTCTGCTGCGCCGATTTGCCACATACTTTTTGTATTTGCTAGGCGTATTCATGCATGCGTGTGTGGGTGCGTTCTCGCTTTATGCGGATTATCTTCTACGAGTCAATCTGGCCAAAAGCCTGCAATCAAGTGACAGGGAAGTATATGGGAGGCGGTTAGGAGTCGCCTCCAACAAATAAGTTCCATGTCCACTCTGGGAGAGCCTGGCAAGCTACCCGTGAATATAACCAGCCTCCACGTTCAGAGCCCAACAAGCTATACGTAGGTATCAAATATGCTAAATACAGTAAAAAAATGGACCTCATTTTCCTGACTCCGAAAGAGCCCCTAATTTCGCAGCGTTGGGTAGGACGAGTACGGAAAGGCGGCTAAAATTTCAGGGCCAATGGAAGCTGCCTGGACCACGAAGAACTATGGTGACGTTCTGTTCCTACAGTGCACGTACACTTCCATCCGAGTCCTCGATAGAAGACTTGCTCATGCAAGCAAGAATGATAAGGTACGACGTTATCGGCCTGGCCGAGACGAGACGACGCCATCCATTCAACGCTGTCTATGACACTGGAGAAGAACTGTTCCTCGGAACATGCGACAGTAGAGGCGTAGGCGGTGTCGGCGTTCTCGTCAACACGAGTTTGTCCATGAATATCGTTTCATTCGAACAGACCTCTTTTTGCAGTTGCTAGTGGAAAATAGGCCTTTGAGTCAGTTGTCGGCACCAAATAGCCACTAGCTTTAAGCAGAATGCTCGACTTCGTGAGGAGACGCCACGCGGGAACTTTCGTAGTTGTCACAGAGCAACGCCTCAAACTTGGGTAATTAAACCGTTTATACACATAAATGCGACATCAATAGAACACTAATATGGATGGAGAACTACTGGCACACAAATAATGCAAGTTGAAGGTTATGAGGTGCTCTACCTGCTATTGAACTCTTACAAAGGCATAAGAGTATTGTAAATAATACTATTACAACATTAGCACTATGATAACAGAAACTTGATAACAATGACGAGTAAGGGGATGTGGATGATGGCGCCCTCACTGATGCGTACAGTGGCCAAAATGCCGATGGGTAGAACAACAGAAGAATGAGATGCGGACGAGCCGTGCACTAGGCTAAGCTAGACATCTTATGTACAGCGGTCAAGTGTACTTTAACATTAATCGATGTGGATAGCAAGTTACCTAAGCTTCGATGGTGGAAGTGACTACGAACGAGATGAGATATCTGAGAAACACGGTCAGGCGGCTGGTCTTGGATAACGATATGTCTGCAACGTGAAGTTTGAGCATCGATGGGTTCCACCATTGCCTAAGATATCATGGGCCAGAAAGATAACGACTGAGAAATGATAAGCCTATAGCGGCTTAACAAATACACAGCATAAGATGGCCAGCTAGTGGCCTTGTACACATGGCGTACCGTGTGGGAGGAATGGTACAGGCCACCGATGGCGTTTCAGACAAAACGAATTTGAGGATAACTGCCGCTACTGAAAACGCACCGCAGATAAATTGATAAACAATGAACATTGAAACGTGGACGAGGATCAGGATAATGATGAGGATATACTGAGGTGATGGGAAGCGTGGAGTTGTGGCGATAATGCTAAAGTAATGTACAATTCGCTACTGTCATTTAATAATGATATGATAAAGTTAATGTACAATAATTACTACGTGCAGGATGACTTAACGATAATCTAC
>MQTX01000409.1:168434-188760 GCA_009735665.1 Angiostrongylus cantonensis | reverse complement strand
CAAGGATGATTTAGCAATAGGAATGAAGAATTGTTGGTTAGAGTGCCTGTGAGCGATCATGGAATTGTAATATGTATTGGAAGTGCAAGCTACAAATTTTAGTTAACATTATTAGCGCCCAGGTGGATTGGAACGAACTATGAATGAAACGATTATGCGAGCTGTAGAATAGATTACAACCAAGCCAGTTGGATGATGAGCAAACACTATGGCTTGAAGCCGCGTTACTATCAAGGCGTTAATTTAGCATGGTTCAAGAAGCCTGACAAGGGCGAGCCCGAATAGCAATTCACGAAACTATTTATATGCTTTTGGAGAAGGCGCTACTTGGCACCGGTCCAGCTTCTTTACCGAAACGTTCATCGGCTACTGTTTCGAAATCCTTTCGAGCCCAAAGAGCAGCTGGCGGAAGTCGCAAACATCTTCGTGTCTTTTTTGTTATTGTACGCATAATGCCTTTTGGACAGTAATAACAAGCAGAATTAACGTTTATTAGTCGACTTGTCGACATCAGCGTCGAAAATGCAGAGCTCGCTATGGCTGCGAGCTCAAGAATGAAACTGCTTTAACATTACGTGAAGTAAGCGATCTCCTTTGAAACCCCAGATAAAAACGTTAGCAGGGAGTGGTTTCGATCCAAAGACCTCTGGGTTATGGGCGCAGCACGCCTCCATTTCCGCTTTGGGGATTGAACTCGTCATTAACCTGTACGGGGCTAGGTATTCAACACCACACTATGCGGGTACATCGTTTTGCCTTTTTCTGGGCGCTGTTTTAACCTCTTCCCAAAATATTTACTGGTCCTAAATCTTCTCAAGGCATTTGCTTTTGGCAAATGAAAAGTAGAATGAACCCGCGACCTGTTCGTGTTCCTGAAGAAGTCTGAAATTTCGCGTGCGTTCCTTGTCCTATTGGAGCTACCACACTTTCACCCTGTAAAAATAAGGTCTGAAATTGTTAGTTATCTACTGAATCCTATTCCTTATGTGTTCAAAAAGCTGTTCAATATATCTCACCTAATACCTCTACTTTACTGGATTCAGGTATTTTTCTGGTTAGTATTCATTCCAATGGTATAGTGTTGTTGGTGATGGGCCAGTTCCCGAGTTTACATGGCAGAAAGGAACGGAAGGGAAATGCGACTTCTTCGATTGTTGAGGTACTCTGTTGTTTGTTTTTCTTCCGTTATTAACTGCTGATCTTATTTTTGTAATGGTCTTGTTATCAGTGTTTTGGTTGCATTTTGTGCTATTCGGTTATAATTGGGCTGTTGAAGGGAACCCATCGGTCTGGCGTTAAAGCTATTCGTTACGAGTTCGGAGAAAGGGTGCAAAACGACTATATTCGCATGTTTATTCTTCTCTGTTCATCCCCCTGTTGATCGTCGAGTGGCACGAACGGGCGTCAGTAAATCTTCCATTTTTCCCTGTTGCTTGCAAGAGTGGCCAAGTGGGTTCTGAAAAGATATAGAAAGCTATCATGTATGGGCTTCTTGAGCATCATACCTTTCTTCTAGACTTTCCTGTTCTTACGTAAAATAGTGCTTTTGTTGAAAAGCAGCACACAGTGTGACATTTCTAAGCCTTAATCGTAATTACATCTCCATAATCCTTTGTCGTTTTCGCGTTCAGGACTCCAGTGTTTTTTATGAGGGAAATATCAGTTTCTCGAAAATACGGGTTGTTCTAGGCATATTTGTGTTAGGTCGTTCACTGTTAAATTTCAAGTCGATGTTCTACCTTTTGTTGGCTTATCTGTCATTACTAGATACTATACTTATTTAGATACTCGGATGGCCTGTCTTCACTGGTTGTGCGTACCGCATCATGATTTCCATTTTCTTGAAGTTTCGCTGGTCTATCCATTGTGGTTCCCTGGAGTCCCTAGGTCAGCCTAGCCAAAGTCTGCCCCAGGTCGTCACCACGACAGGCAGTCGCTACCTTTGTGGATCAGAAGGAGATTGGCCACCATACAACCAGTTTGATACCATGACAGTGGTGGGTCCTGGCATTGATGTGCTCTTAGTTGGGCTCCTCGGTGGAAACACCGGACTCTTTCACAGGATAGGAGACCCTGCTGTGGCCATTAATTCCTCCGTTGTACATCACAGCCTGACACCCGACACCTTCCAGCCACGATGAGGCGATAAATATCGGAAGGACTGGATACTATAAAAATGTTAAATCCATTTCGTTTTGTTATTCACTAGAAAATGGCTGGAATTTTATAATGTAGGAACTTTCGTGTTCAGGGCGATCGTGCTCCACCTGTCCTCCGCTCACCTCACGATCATTTCATGACAATGTATTCTGAACTCACGAAACGAAAAGGAATAATACCGGATGTTTTTCTAGTGTATGAAAAGCCCAGGTAACCAGCATTAGACGAGGATCCATGTTGTATACTTTCCAGTATTATGCTTATTTCTTTATGTTCAGTACTCAGTATATTGACGAAGATGGTGACGTAGCACATGAGTTCTACACTGAAAAGGAGTCTGTAGATGGACAACCACGACGACTGCATAGACTTTTGAACAATTTACGTCCGAAGGTTTGTATAACTTTCATAATCACTTGTACGAAGTGCTTGCAACATAACTCCTATGTATGCTGTTCTCTCTCTGACGGATTGACTCCGTTAGTGCTTACAGTCTAGCGTTTTTCAAACCTATATTAAATGTTTTTGTAAGTGTAACGTGTTGTATGTGTACTAGAAGCTTATAAAGCTATGATGTAATGGGTGTGAAACATCGCTACTTTATAGGACGGTGTGTGTAAGACTTTGACGAATTAATTCAGGGCAAGGAGCGATATCCAATCCCTCGATTGAGCTCAGATGTACCAATTGTGATGTGGGAGGTAGAACAACAAGCATGCTGTCAAGGTTAAGGTCTACCAAGCTCAACTAACTCACTGATCTCCTTAGTTCCAAAGGTTATGAAGGTTTCCTATCGCCATTGCTTTAGTTAGTTACCAGTTTTACTTCTGTTCATCCATGTTTCTGTTTTATTCACGCTTGAAAATAGTATATTAAATGAAGGTTGGTATTACCTGCGAGCGTGTCTTATGGTGAAATCGTTGCTAAGATGTCATATGGACAACTAGACATTGTAAAACAATAACAACTTCCATCGTTAACAAGAACAATTTGGTTGAGTCAAAGTGAACATTTTAAAATAGTCGGTGCGCTACATTCTACACCCTTATTTTCACCACACAGAGGTTTCCCAATGGTCGTTCGATAACTTTTGGGTAGTTGATTGTTTCATCAAAGCTGTTCGATTGTTAAGATTTGAACTAAACGAGCTTAAATTTCGTTAGATTCTTCGGCTTATAGATATTGTGATACAACTTTTATTCGGCTAACGTCTCCACGTCTTATATATCAGTGCCGATAGTCCGAGTGGATGGTCAACGGTCGTTCGTCTTCCTGATGTAATGTCTTCTTCTTCGTACCGAGCCGAATCTTCTTCAGTAGAGCACCGCTTAAAGGTAACCTCACCCGTTAATGCCCTTTTATTCAGTAAAACGAAGAAATTATTATATCCGAAGAAATTTATCGACTATTCACGGTGAGTTCGAATGGAATGGGTGGTGCGTTGAAGAACAAACTACTATTAACGAGAAATCAGTATCATCAACAACGATCCTGTATAAAGAAGCGTAGCTGGGTGAGGTACCGAATAAAAGTTGTATAACAACCTGATGTAAACTCAGTCATAAAGAAATTTACTGATCCTTCACACTGAGGTTAAGTGAAAGTCGGTTCAGTAAAGTAAACGAGCCTATTCTTCATAACCAAGCGCCTCCACTCGAGGATCGTCCACCCATTGCATAGCACATTCGTTTCGATACAAATCATATTTGATATACAGGCTCACTAGTTCATCATTTTGAAACACGAGATTCCTATCGTCTTATTTCCGATGAATCGATAATATGCCAACTACAAATATTGTGCCTGACGTCGTTCAAGTAAAGCTACTCTCTACACTTAATAGTATGTTTAGAAAACTCTCCTGATGACTTTTTTGTCTGAATGGGCTTCTCCCGCGGTAAGAGAATGTTTCTGGTGTAGGTATCATCTCTGCTGTCCTTGCCAATGATAACATGATAAACCGTTGTGACGACTTGTAATGAATGTAGCCGTACTGTAATTGCGTACTCGCTTCACTAGGACTATTGACTGGTTGTGTTGGCACTACTTGTTCACTTACTGATTTCATTCTGCAAGCTGCTTCTTTGGAAACACCACATCTGGTATTTTCACAACCTTCCACTGATTTTGTAGTCCTATCGTCTTATTTCCGATGAATCGATAATATGCCAACTACAAATGTTGTGCCTGACGTCGTTTAAGTAAAGCTACTTACTTACTGATTTCATTCTGCAAGCTGCTTCTTTGGAAACACCACATATTCTCATCTGGTATTTTCACAACCTTCCACTGATTTTGTAGCGTCCACCCATTGCATAGCACATTCGTTTCGATACAAATCATATTTGATATACAGGCTCACTAGTTCATCATTTTGAAACACGAGATTCCTATCGTCTTATTTCCGATGAATCGATAATATGCCAACTACAAATATTGTGCCTGACGTCGTTCAAGTAAAGCTACTCTCTACACTTAATAGTATGTTTAGAAAACTCTCCTGATGACTTTTTTGTCTGAATGGGCTTCTCCCGCGGTAAGAGAATGTTTCTGGTGTAGGTATCATCTCTGCTGTCCTTGCCAATGATAACATGATAAACCGTTGTGACGACTTGTAATGAATGTAGCCGTACTGTAATTGCGTACTCGCTTCACTAGGACTATTGACTGGTTGTGTTGGCACTACTTGTTCACTTACTGATTTCATTCTGCAAGCTGCTTCTTTGGAAACACCACATCTGGTATTTTCACAACCTTCCACTGATTTTGTAGTCGTTTTAATGAGAAACATTTATGTGCCACTCTACAGTTCTTGCCGTTTCTTTGAATGTTCGACCTGCGCGCGAAACCTTTATATTGTACGCTTCCTACATGCGATTCCCATTCGCTGCTATCGAGGACAGATACATACAGAGTCATGAACGATGATGCGCTTGATGTTGATCAATTCCTAATGGATGCGCGGTACATCGGCCTTTGTCAAGTATCGCAGAGGTGATTGAGTGAATATCCGTCCCATACAATGACTTTCGGTTGCCTACGGAGGTATGGAGTCGCTGTTGTTATCCTCCCAGAAATGTTTGATATCATTTCTTCAATCTTGGGAGATGAAAGAATTGGTGATCGCGGAATACTGGGTCGAACCACCGATAGGTCCAGTTCGTATTGCGGGACACCTCTAATTACTGAGCTGTGAGTGCGCATACACAGCCATAAAGCTCTCTCTAGAGCTCTCGACGATGATCAATCCCTAAGGGATGCGCCAGCATTCGACTTAATTAAGCATCGTTTGGAGGTGATTTAATGTATATCTGGCCTTTACAATGACTTGCGGTGGCCTACTGATCTATCAGCCAGTGCTGCGATCCTCCGAGACAAGCCTGGTACCAAATTGCCCACCGCGGTGGATGGAGGTTTTGGTAGACCTGGGGCACCGGGATCGCTCCCATGTGTACTGCAGGGTGCTTCCCACCACTGCGCTACACGCGCCCTTACACAGTCATATTATCTACAAGCTTTGAAATACAGCTTTATGAGTATTGCTGAGATAACTTAGACAATAGATGGAAATATTTGTATTGGCTACACCTAGTACTGACTTACTTGACACAGTATCCAGGATCGACTTTCTGTTAACCTCGGCATTGAATTATGAATTCGTCGTTTTCTCTATCAGCAATCGCGAGATTGTTAAACACCATACGTTTACTTCCATACAATAATACACATACAACACAATCGTAGCTGACGTTTTGGCAGAATCATCTTCTTCAGAGCCGCTTTTTTTATGTCTTCCACCGAGGAAGAACAGCCGCTCAGAGTCGGGCAGTCGCCAACCAAGAGCTGTTAGTGACTGGATTCTTCGGGATGCAGGAAGACCACCGACCCGATGGTTTCTTAACGAAAAGCCTGGAAGAAAGATATGATGCTCGACGAGTCCCTAAAGCGAGCAGAACCCACTGGGCTACTCTTGCACGCGACAGGGAAAAACGGAGGATTTACTGGCGCCCGCTCGAGTCGCTCGACGATCAACGGGACTACAGGTGATACAGGTGATCCTCGCACGGGTTACTAAAACACCAACGCGCAAACTCGATGCTTTTTGGATAAATGTCAAAAATCCTACAATGAATAGCAGGGAGGAATGTCCCGAGATCACGCGTGATCTCGCCCCTTAGCTTTGCATCAATCGTTGACGGGGGGTGCTGCAGTCGTCACTCATATGCGACTCTGAGCGGCTGTACTTCCTGGGTGGAGGACAGATGAAAAAAAGCGGTAGGTTTTTTCGAGAAGCCGTAGATCTTGTAATTATCGCTCAGATTTTCATCTTTCTGTTTGTGCTGTTGAAGTGTTTGACCTGGTAAGTTGCGTATTGGTGTACCCTTCCAGGCTCTGAAGAAGGCGATTCTGCCGAAACGTCAGCTACGATTATATTGTATGTGTGTTATTGTATGGAAGTAAACGTATGCTGTTTAACAACCTCGCGATTGCTAAGAGAGAAAGCGAAGAATTCATAATTCAATGCCGAGGTTAATAGAAAGTCGAACCTGGGTACCAGTTCTAAATCTTCATTTATTGCCTATTCTTTCTTCTTTATGGCTGGTTACTATGTGGTGTACCACCACAAGATTGCTAAGAGCTGAACAAAACTCGCCATCTTAACTGGGCTTTGAACCCATGAGCGACTACCCTTATTCGTATGCCCACGTGCTATATCCACCACAGCAACCGCGGCCTTTCTTTGACTTTCTCTCTCCCATCCTTGTTACTTTATTCCACCTAGTACCAGTTCTACCCATTCATTTCAGCATTATCACTTGGATTCTAGTCAATTTAGGAATATTCTCTTATGTTCTGAATGGCCTGTTTGACAAACTCACTATTTCTTCCAGTTCTCATGGTGTCCCGACCTGAACACTGCACAGTTAATTATTTTCAGTAATTCCTCAACCATGGCACTCTAAATTTTCTTTGTTGAGGTTGAGGCCAACGAATATTTCCATTTTTCATCAGCTGTTTGCCCCCACAACTAGTTCTTGTCTTGTACGTGTCTGTCTTAGAGTTCACAGTCATATTCCGTATACCAGTTAATTGTTCCATTAAAAATGGCTAGATTCTGGGAATCAAAGCAGGAATTGGAGTTCAGCTACAGATTTACTGTTACCGAAAAGTCACTGTTTGTGGAACATATGGTTTCACCACCCACTCATTATCTCATCATGGCTACCATCTTCCTATGTAGAGTAGTAACTGTTGTAGGCAATAAGTATGGACAAATAATATATAATAGTTCCGAGGTACATTCAACACGGTATCAAGGGCTGGTAGCACACAATGGATGAATTTCTTTTCATCACAGACATCTGTGTATGTCCTACAAACATGGAAAGATTAAAAGAAAAAGCTAAAGGTGAATAGAATGCAACCTACGGAAATGAGCGGAAAAGCGTAGATAAAGAGAATCATAGGGCGTAAAAAATATGAAAAAAGGGATGGCCATTCTGGCTGGTCTGTACCATATGCGTTAAAACAAAAAAAAAGAGCAGCTATAAATCGTCTTCTATTTGGACTTATCACCACCCTGGAGAACGTCATGCGAGCACTTAAATGGGGCAAAAATGGAGTGAAAAGTGATAGCCAGGTATTACACTATCTTCGCTACGCTGATGACATCGTCCTTATAACACCAAATATTAGCCAAGCGGAACATATGCTTGCATACTCTGATAAATCCTGTGGAAAAACTGAACTTGGACTAAATCTCACAAGAACGATGTTCATAAGGAACGGATTGGTTACGCATACCCCATTCACGCTAAACGGAACGAATATCTTCGAATGCTCCAGTTATGTCTATTTAGGTCGGGAAATCAACATAATGAACGACGTAGCTCCAGCGTTGAGCAGGAGAACGGAAGCCACTTGGTGAACTCTCAGCGCATCGAGGATGTAGCGAGCAGAACAAAGAACACATGATCCCGTAACTGTCGTTAATGCGTGGATTTCTTGAAATGTCAAACGTACTGCAGAGAGATCACCGATCCGATGCTATGAGTTCTTCACGAAGAAGCTAAAAGAAAGCCATGATGCTCGACTAATCCCTAGAGCGAGCAGAATCCACTCGGCTACGGCTACACGCAACAGGGAGAAGTGAAAGAAATAATGGCGCCCAAAAGTCGACCGACGAACGGGCCGACAGGTGATGTCGGAACCATTTGCTGCGTAGTAGCTAATGCTCAGCTAAAAAATCATGGGAACAACATCCGGAACATCATACTATGTAAAGACTATATGCAAAAAATTGAGAAACACGGAATGTTACACAACAAAAATATAAAATTGTCAGTCGCAACGATGTCACTCTATGTCTATAGTATTTCCAAAGCGAGTTTCGAACTCATGAAGATGATCAGTTTAACCCTATGGTTGCTCTTTTTCTTTATAAAATGTTTTCAATAATCCATTAAATCTCAGTTCCACAGCGAAAGAAAACACTTCAACTAAAAATTGTACATATATAGAGGATACAGTGTGTAATAAAAATTACTAAGAAGATATCGCAATTAAAACTAAGAAATACAACCTTACTTTATTGTACTAACCAGACTAGTGGATATTTTGGGATGTAGGGTTATCCATAATATAGGAGTAGGAGTAAACGGCAGCTTTTCAAGATCCTAGAGTAGGTGAAAAAATATGAAGGAATTGAGAGTTGCAATCCTGAATAAAGTGGCACATGCACCTAATTATTCATGTGCTATTTACATGTAACATTATAGTGCGTCAGGGGAACGTGACACCATCAATACAACACTGTCAAGAAGAAGACAAGAAACTGTTTTTATGTCCGTCTGCCGACGATTTCGTTATTTCCATCGGAGCTAGCAAACTCATCTTACGTCCATCGACGCTTAGTGCTCGTAATGATCTGTGCTCTCGATCAAGAGGAGGCGGGATACTGTAGTGAGCTTGTAGACGAATTAACGAGAGTTCGTCGACCAACATACGATCAGCAACCTTAAACCAGTGTCGCTAAATAAGTTGTTTGGAAAATCCTTTATTACTATTGCTCATCAACATCGCTGCAAGTACGAACCGCTGAAATCGCAACAGTTTTCATAAGATCTATATTACCACTTCTAACTCAAAAAAGTACGATACCGTCAACTACCTTCTGCTACATTATCATTACTGACCAGCACCGTACTCATTCCCATACTTACTTCGATACTTGGATGGCCCGTCCTCACTGGTAGTGCTGACCCCAGCACAATCTCCTTTTCATCGCCGTTTTGCTGCTTTAGCCATTGTGGTTCCCTGGAGTCCCGAGGTTAACTTGGCCAAAGTCTGCCCCAGGTCGTCACCACCACAGGCAGTCGCCGCCCTTGTGGATCAGAGGGAAATTTACCGTCATACCACTAGTCTGATACCAAGACAGTGGCGCATCTTGGTATTGGTTTACTCTTAGCTGGGTTCCCTGGTAGAAACGCCGGACTCCTCGCGGGAGACCCTGCCGAGGGATGAATCTCCTTGCTGTACATCGCAGCCCGACACTCAGGGACAGTTTCCAGTCACGATGAGGCGGTAAACGTTGGGAGGATACTCACTCTTATGGAATAAAGAATTCTATAAAAACGCTTAATTTCTTTCTTAAGGATTGGAAGCATGTGAATTCAATATTTATATATATGGGTGTGAGTAAAGGTAGATAAGGTTGATGAAGAAAACAACAATTCAATATTACTTCAAATCAAGACTATGATGTAGAGTACAAGTATCATACCGTTTGAAGCATGTGGTAGAATGCAGAAGTTTTTGTTGTTTTCGTAGGATTTTCGCTAAGATATCGAAGACCTTCAATGACATCTTCAACGAAAGCTTCAAGTATGCCCTCCTCGCACATCCTTAAAGTGACCGGCACTCGAGCTGCTTCAGGAGATAAAAGTGGATCAACGTGCCATCCCTATAACGAATTAGGCCGTATTGTGAACAAATGATGAACAAACTTGGTAAACCTTTGTCGTCATGAAGTCAACGAGAACGTAGATATCGCCAATAGTGGTTTCAAATGCAACAACACATAAATCGGCAGCTCCTCTCAATGATATGCCTTCTATGTCGGAGAGAAGATCTGCTAGGCGGCGAGTTGCTTCAACTACGCGTTGGCAAGCCGTTATGTAACCATCACGACCCTTAAAAAGCGGTTTCTTAATGAGAATGAACGAACATTGAACCACCGATAGATAAGTGATGGGAGCGCGCTGGAGTATACTTAATTTTGTAAGAATAAGGTAAACAATGACGAGTACTTCAGCTTCCTCTTGAGAGACCAGGAGACAGAATAATTTAATACTATAAGACATAGTGGAGAGAACTTATTCGCGCTAACGTAAAGGTTCCTAGCCGGGAATATCGACAGCTTGTCGTGTTCGGCATAACCGAATCAGTGAGACGGCTCAAAAATAGAATGACACATTACTTCTACACCTTGTCTTTCTTCACGCTCTCGCCAGACAAAACCTATAATCCGATATTCTCTAAAGATCAACAGACAGAATAGATGCTGTTATAGGAGATCGCAAGTAGAAGAGTAGACGCTATGGGGGTGGGATGAAACAGTTTCATTCAATAGAAGTAGCAAACGAAACAATTGGCATGTGATAAGACTCCATTAGACTAATTAAAACTGATCAACTAACCTTACCGAGCAACGTAGCCCATGCAGTAGCAACAGCACCACCATCCCTTCCACCGGCTAAGGTCGGGGTTGCGTATACGCCGCCGGCCCAGTCGTTGTTACAAAAACACTGGTGGTGCATCATTGTCTGATCACGGTACATAAGAACCGAACATGACCGAGGGCACTGACCGTACTGTAATATTTACATTTTTTAAACAAATTGAAAATAGACACGCTTAAAACATACTCGGTGCAAATCAATGGATATGGAAGTGACTCCGGGTAACCGGAAATCAAATGTGGGAACAGAGTAGTCACAGTATTCCATGAATGGAAGAAGGAATCCACCAAGCGTACAATCAACGTGTAAAGGAACACCGAAACGCTGAGCAACCTTTAAAAGCCCATTTCTAAGAAGTTCTTGCCTGCAGACTTATAGACATCGATTCATCAAAAACTGAACAAACAACATGTGCTGTATATCATCACGTCTATTTAGAATGCGTAACAGACCTCTGACAATTTTTCAATAGGATCCACTGTACCAGTAATGTGGTTAGGAGCAGATGCAACAATCTGAAAAGAACAGAAATCACGATGGCGTGAAACACATAACGTGATCTCTAAAATTCTAAAGTGTTCACCACGCAAGTGTGTGGACCAATGGCCCTCTTTACGGCTGATGCGTGCACCCGATCATCTTCTCTAACGGGAACTCTTCGGATCGTCATCCCAAACAACGTGGCCGCTTTATCCAGTGCGGGATGGGCCGTTGAAGGAGCAACTATTTCCGGATGGTACTTTCCTTGAGCGATAGCTCGATTTCGATATGCTACATTTAAAAACAGATAATCTTATTTTCTTCTGAGAAGTGATTCCATTTCACTAATTTTTTTTTGAATTATTCGGAAAAGCATTTTTTTTCAATTAAGATATGCTACATTTAAAAACAGATAATCTTATTTTCTTCTGAGAAGTGATTCCATTTCACTAATTTTTTTAATTGTTCGGAAAAGCATTTTTTTCAATTAGTAGTAACTATTAAAAACGGTTTTCTAACCAAGGCAAGCAAGTAGCATCACTTCCGTCCCGCCACTGGCTACAACTCCACAAGCTTCCTGACCTCCATGAAAGATTGATAACGACATTCTCAAAATCTGCAAAATTTGAATTGATGGAACAACGGTGTAAGGACGGAGGATGATCATAAATTCATTCACCTCTGCTTCCATTTTTCTGGCGCCAGGAAAAGCATCTGAGCGATGTGGATCCGAATGAGAGAAAAGATCGTAAATCTGTGCATGAATGCAATTTAGCGCCTTAATTCAGCACTAAGCTCAAGCACTAAGAATGTCCCACCTTAGCACATAACGTCATATCTTCGTTCCTTGTTAACGGATCGTAATGTTCCATATATCGCCGCTCCCCCATAGCAGCATATTGACGGGCCTCCGCAAGAATATCCTCTTTATTAATAGGATGTTCTGGCAGAAATTTGTAAAAGTCACGCTTCTATAAATGCTGGACCTTCTGGTATAAACAATATAATACTTTAAAAGAAAAACCTGGTCACACTGATGGATTTCTTCTTCGATTTCACGTCTAGCCCTTTCAAGATCAGCCTTAACTCGGCGTTTAACCCATGGCAAAGATCGAACGATAGCATACACGGAGCCTCTAAAATATTCCCTAAAGATCAAACACTGAACACTTACATTGGGTTTTTATACAATATCACTAGACACCAGATTAAGAAATAAGTGTCATAAACTACCTACAAATAGGGTGTGATTGAAGGAGTTTACAAATGTTATACAAATACAAAGGGAAAACTCCATGTGGACAAACAAGTCAACAAAAGACAAAACCCTTACCGTGAAAAAATGTAATAGGCAGTAAATAAAAGCAAATAATAACATTATGATTTCGACTTCAGTCCTAGCTAAACTGGGTTCATTGCCGATTTGGGCTTCCAAAATCAATCCCGTTGACGGATGATTGCTGATAATAATGGGAGATATAAAACTAGCTGAGAGATAGGCGAAACGAAGAACTTGTATGGTCTCGTGGTGAATGCGTTTTACATTGGGTTTTTATACAATATCACTAGACACCAGATTAAGAAAGAAGTGTCATAAACTACCTACAAATAGGGTGTGATTGAAGGAGTTTGCAAATGTTATACAAATACAAAGGGAAAACTCCAAGTGGACAAGCAAGTCAACAAAAGACAAAACCCTTACCATGAAAAAATGTAATAGGCAGTAAATAAAAGCAAATAATAACATTATGATTTCGACTTCAGTCCTAGCTAAACTGGGTTCATTGCCGATTTGGGCTTCCAAAATCAATCCCGTTGACGGATGATTGCTGATAATAATGGGAGATATAAAACTAGCTGAGAGATAGGCGAAACGAAGAACTTGTATGGTCTCGTGGTGAATGCGTTTGCCCCCGGAAAGGGTAGTAACGCATTCGTTTCCCAGCGCAGACACCTGCGATCCGAAGTTTTGCAAATATCTCAGCATCATTGTGGTTGCATCACACACAACACTCAAGCGTAAAAAATTGTAATAGGTAGTGAAAAAAAGTTAACGAACTTTAGCCTCTCAAAAAATGGCTTGTCGGACCGATTCATGTGTCGAACCCACATTACCAAAAAACAAGCAGCAACAGTGTAAGACATAATCTGAAATGACTCTTATTACTTCCAGCTAATCTTTAACTTAAATGAAACCGAAGCCTGGATTCCAACCTGCCACGATTCCAAATGTGAGCACTGCCTGTTAAGCAGTGCACGAGCTTCATCGACATGCTCGAACACCACCCGCCACATAGAATTCGAGGACTGCATCTTTAGACCTAGCAGTAAAACTAGACGCATTTTGCAACCGAATATTAACCGAAAACATGGATAAGTGAACAAAAAAAGATGAAGATCCCATGGTACAAAAATACCAACCATAAATCTAAAAGAGGACCCGAAAATCATGATTTTACTCGAAGACACTGAATAACAAAACAAGGATGGTCACGCCTTCTTTCGCATTCGACGAAATATCGTTAAGTACTGATACATCGTGTCCAAGGCAGAGTATGGTTCTGGCGATGACTTATTGATAACGTCAGGCTTAGTTCCTGCCTGCAAAGAAAACAAAGAAAAAAACAATATGAAGGTAAGGCTCTAGAACAATTGATGATGATACCGACATATTGAGGGAAAAACATCTGCATCATCTCGGTCATCATATGTGAACTCTGAACGGCGACTTGTGATGGTTCATATTCCACCTAGAGTGTCCTGACAGCATTAGGAAAAACCCTACAGTTCAAAAACTTCAGAATAACCATTTATTCGAAATCTACTTACCTCAACAATCACTCCTTTGGCAGTGGTAACTTGAGATGCTGTCCCTACTCGGACAACGAAATCTTTCAATCGATATTCTACACCAGCAACCTCAAGGTATTTGTATAAAAAGTCAAGTAAATGGAACAATTGCGTAAAGAAAGAAACCTCGTATTTTCCAGGTGTATCAGGAGTGAGACCAGGTGAGAGTTTCGTTAAGATTAGATCAAATCCGAGATCGCAAACAGCCCGTGGACTTGTTCGTAAGCAATCCGTCGGAGCTTAAACAGCGCATTCTAAAGTTGGAAAGACCATCGACCACGTTAGATAAAAATCATCTAACAAGCAGTTCACCTATTGAAAAAGTGCTCTGCGGAAAATTGCTATGGTGTAGAACATAATTGTGTTGAATACAACTTTGAAGCTAAAAATACAATTAGATCATGTTGCAACTTAGATACATAGAAGTGCAAAGAAATGAGCAAGAGGTGAAAGGTCATAAAGCGAACAAACCTTATCATTTGGAATGTAAGGCAAGCAGTCGACAGTGAATGTCCCAATTTGTTCCGCACCACCACCTTCCAGTAGACGTTCAACTTCCTTAGCCGACTTCTCGTGTTCAAACACCCAAGAAACACCCATCTCTAAGATATTAAGGATTCTCCGACATTAGTTTATAACAAAGGATTATGAGGAAAAACCGATGATTACAGTTTATGCATGTAAGACAGGAGGCGGTAAGAACAAAGAGGAAAATTTTACTTACTAACTAACATATTAGTTAGATATTTCGCTTGAAACTGAACATTGAAAAGAACAAAATCGATACCTTCTACACATAACAACGGTGAGAAACAACAATAACATTGCTGAATTACTGTTAACAGGGCACGCTAACAGGTTTAAAAAAAAGCAGTTGCCCTCTGGAAGAATAGTACACAAAGTGTGCCGGATCGTCCTTTAAAAGTACTCCCGGGTAAGACATAACAAATAAGCAGACCGCAGAATATGGCATACGACATAAAGAAACAACATATCATTCTTTCTAGGCTATTTAATCATAATGCCCATGCCTATACAATCCAATAACGGCACGTCAAAAAGAGAACAAGGGCTCCTGAACAAAAGCGTGGCCCATCAAAATGAGTGATGGGTTGGCGAACTGACGTCCAGAATAGGAGAGAAGGCGTCACTGGGACTTCTGCTGAGATTCTCGGAACTTCGCCAGCTGATGCTTCATCACAGGAACAAGTTCATGCGGAATGGCAGTCACACGCAAACACTTTGGTGGTTGTACGGAGCACTCGAACAGAAAAAGACACGAATCTCCCTCCTCGGCGATAACGTCGTTTGGGAGCGATGACAAGCAGTACACTCCTGCAACAGAAGCTCAGATACCCATACCGCTCTGAAACACTTCATATTGATGCTGAGATATTTGCGAAAGCCCGGACCGCAGGTGTTTGCTGTGGGAATCGAACATTCTGCTACCCTTTCCAGAGGCTAACGCGTTCACCACTACACGATGCGGGACCTAGGTTTCGCCTGTTTCTCAGCTAGTCTTCTACCTACCAGTGCCACCACCATTCATTTATATAAGCAGCAAATAAAAAATTAACACTTCATAGTCTTATGCTGAGAAGAAAACCCTAACATATTCACGACCATATGAACGACTACTGAATAGTACAAAGCTGAAAGCTGAAACTATCCTTCTGCTCTAAGACATTCATGGCTATGGTGGTAACTTCTGATAACTTTTAATAACTCTTCGTTAACCTGAAAAGCACTTGAGGAGTTGCGGACTTGAAAGACTCTACAGACCAGACTGCGCTGTGAATGTAAGGCTATGCATACACTTTTTAAAATAGTGGAGATTTTCTTACATAGGAACTTTGAAAATACAGTCTTTCGAGTCCGTGTAAAGTCAATTTTCCCAATGTAACACAGTTGCTCGATATGTTTATGTTGTTATGTTGTGACCTTTCAAATATATGACCTATATGTATAGGTCGTAGACCTATATGTTATGACCTTTCAAATGCTTAACGTATGCGCGCCAGACACCGAGGGTAATGAATAACACAATGGGAACGCAATCGTGACCCAGCAAGCGATATCTCTCACCTCTGCAATCATTTCGCCGATCGAGATGTGAGAAAAAGTGCAGAAAAAAGGTTTATGGACATCAACGAACTATAGTCTCATTCTGCTGGAATCGATATTCACTCTATTGAGATCTTAGTGGCTTTCATTTCAGTTAACAAAGCCCGTTATAATTTGATGAAGAGTTTGTGATTTGGTGTATGGTTCAGTTCTTACACCATAGTTCCGATATTTCTGTGGCTTTTTATGTCATACTTTAAACGTTTGCGACAATGCACAACTTTCTCTGGTAGCTGCATAACACCAGGGCTTATTCTTCGTGGAACGCAATGCGCATTGAACTCAACGCACATGGCCGATTGCTCGTTCAAAAAATGAATGACCACGCTACATTCCTCGTGTTTTTCTTGCCGTACGGATTTGTTCTTCCAACATATTTCCCTCCATTTCTGTGGGTTTTATGTCCTACGCATTCTGTATATTTTGCTACATATCCTGTCTGCTTACACGTTTTGGAAACGTATCCATCTTTTATGATGACAAAAAACTCGTCCACCATTCACACACCGATACCCTAACGACTACTCTCTACCTCATAGAGAATACTTTCCATAAAGGATAAAGGATAAAGCTCTCGGCGATGATCAATTCCTGAGGGATGCGCCATGCATTCGACTTCATTAAGTATCGTTGGAGGTGATTAAATGCATATCTGGCCTTTACAATGACTCAAAGTAGCCTGCTGATGTATCGAGCCAGTGTTGCTATCCTCCCAGACAAATCTGGTACCAATTTGCCGACCCGGAGGAATGGAAGGCTTGGTGAGCCATGGGCGCAGGGATCGATTCCACGTGCGTGTCGCAGTGGCGCCTCCGACTGCGCCACACGTGTCCATCACACTCTCCATACTCCATATATTATTATGCATTTCACATCCAATTTGGAGATTAATTCAGGTATACGATTTGTGAACCAAAACCAATACCAGATCCCACCACTGTGTTGGAATCAAATTAGTCGCATGGTGGCAAATCTCCCGATGATCCACAAGGGCCGACTGCCTGTGATGGTAATGAGCTGGGGCAGGCTTTGGCCACTGATATTGGGATTCCAGGGAACCGCAATGTCTTAAACAGCAAATCTCCGCAAAACTAGAGATTACATTGGCGCCCGCACAACCAGTGAGGACAGGCCATTCAAGTATCAAGTATACAATTTGAGAGTTACTGTAATGTACTATCATATAACTCCTAAGCATTGCACTATATCCATACCTGCCTATTTTAATTAGGCTGGTTGTTCAAGCGAAGCTTACCGCAGACCCAGCCAATTTTGAAAGATGATTCCTTTTGCCATTTACTGACTGCCTTTGCAATGACTACGATAAATCATGGTCATAGTAGGAAAAGAACCGACATATAGAATAATGCCCATATAGTGACATAACAATGTCTCTTCTGTAATTCTCTTAAGATCTCAATTTCTGAAGTACGCTAATCATCGGGGAATTGTGGAGAATTATCGAAGAACTGGCATCGGTATGACTTTTGAGCATTGTATGGTCAAGCATATCAAAACCACAAGGTGAAAATAGTAACATTGTTCACCTCTTATTTAGTGCCTTTTACAAGTTTTCACGTCAAGGTATTATTTGTGAAACAACCACAATCATACTGAGACATTTACATAACTCCGCATCGCGGGTGTCTGCGGTGGGGAACGAACACCTTATCGTTCTTTCCGGGGTGTAACGCGTTCACCACCACACCATGCGGGTCCTTTGTTTCGCCTGTAACCTGAAAGGTATAATAGCGCGTTCGTTCTCCACCGCAGACACCTGCGGTCCGGAGTTTCCTAAGTATCTCAACATAATCGTAACATTCTTTGTACAACTTGTACAACTTCAATAAATGCTGACATCACCATGATTGCATAGTGGACGAGCTTTTTTTCTTCGCATACAAAATTTGTTTGCGTAGTAGAGCACTGAGAAGGTCTATGAAGATGAAGCATGCACAGTACAAGAAACACGCAGAGAAAAACGGATTTGTAGGACAGAAAACGCAATAAAAGAGAACGAGGATACATAAAAACTGCTGGACTGACCGGTGTGACATCTGCAGATGTCACAGTAAGCACAGCGAGCACATAATCGAGTGCTAGGGGTGCTATTCCAGTATTTTCTCATATTTCTTTAAAAAAATAACCCATATTTGAGCTATACTGTGTGAAGGATCTCTGATGAACCTCTTTGCCGCCCATGTGTGCCTACATCGGAAAATCTCAGTAATCACTTCACCAACAAATGTTCTTGGTGGGAAAGAAACAAACAAACACGAGATATACAACACAATCGTAGCAGAGGTTTCGGCAGAATCGCCTTCTTCAGAGCTTGGAAGGGCACACTAATACGCAACTTATTAGGTCAAATATTTTAACAGCACAAACAGAAACATGTGTGTGTTACTGTATGGAAGTAAACGTATGCTGTTCAACAACCTCGTGATTGCTGAGAGAGAAAACGACGAATTCATAATTCAATGCCGAGGTTAATAGAAAGTCGATCCTGGGTACACACGAGATATAACTTCTTGTAGCGTCATGTAGTACGAAAACAATGGCCCGTTTTAAAATTTCAAACCAATATCAGATAACATCCGACACAACTCTGCATAGCTGTAACGTAGGACGATGCTTAATAGCACGCCGGTTACGAACTCGAAGGGTGAGTGTAGCGCAGTGGTCGAAGGCGTCCTGCAATACACATGGGATCGATTCCCGCGCCCAAGGCTCACCAAGCATTCCATCCCTGCGGGGCCAGCAAATTGGTACCAGACGTGTCTGGGAGGGTAACATTACTGGCTCAACACATCGGTAGGCCACTGCGAGTCATTGCAAACGCCAGATATGCATTCAATCATCTGCAACGATTCTTCGTGAAGTGGAATGCGTGGAACATGAGCACCTTGATCAACGCCGAGAGCTTTACTCTCTATTCTTCATGGACTTGAATAACTCGCCTGCCATTCAAATTAAATTTTTTTGATGTTTTGATCACCCGTCGTAACATCTACTATGTAGATGTCAGCACTTCTTGCATTCTATTCGTATTCCTCGCTCTCATCGTCCACAGTGGTCTTTGAACATTTCGCGTATCGTTGCAATAGTTTCTACTGCTGCTTGAGGATCTCATCTTCTTTGTGAATGTCGTAGAATGTTGATTGAGTCGATTTTTTTTTCTTTTGCAGTGTTCGAGATAGCCGAGCCAAGTCGTTCCTACGTGGAGGAGAACATTGGTGGGGTGGTCCGAATTAGCGCCTTTGCTAACTGATCGTTAACATAATTCACCACTGCGCTACCTCTTCCCCGTGCTATTCAAATGCAGCAGCTGGTTTTATGTTGGTTTTTCCTTAGTCTAACCTTTTTTGTAACTAGAGGACCTGAGCATCTGAGAAAGAACACGACGGAGATATTCAAGCAACTCTACTTCATGGCTCCAGCTTTATTCATATTGTATTTACTACATATTATTATGCTTCAGCATATAATAACATTGCTTTCAGAATTTGGCAAAGATGGCAACACTATGATGTGGATCGGAAATTTTTCGCTCGGAGCACAGCGCCGATAGATATCCATGAACTATTTACGAACAGTATTTGAGAGTCAGTTTTAGTCGATACAACAACTGTTTGGAATCATCCACTGCACTTTTGATGATATTTGATTTCTATCCACGGATCTCCCTCATATGAGGGATCTCGAGCCGGCGCGTCCCTAGGTGGCGGATAGGGGGTTAATCGCGGACCAAAAACGACCTTTGCTTCCCTGAGACCCAGGTGGATCCAGGGGATGGACTCCCTGTTTCTGCTGCGCCGATTTGGCACATACTTTCTGTACTTGTTAAGCGTATTCATGCATGCGTTTGTGGGTGCGTTCTCGCTTTATGCGGATCGTATTCTACGAGTCAATTCGGCCAAAAGCCTGCAATCAAGTGATAGGGAAGTATATGGGAGGCGGTTAGGAGTCGC
>MQTX01000409.1:151054-166981 GCA_009735665.1 Angiostrongylus cantonensis | reverse complement strand
AGAACCCACTGGGCTACTCTTGCACGCGACAGGGAAAAATAGAGGATTTACTGGCGCCCGCTCGAGTCACTCGACGATCAACGGGACTACAGGTGATACAGATGATACAGGTGATTTGCTCACTATGAATACAGTGAACCAATTGATTAACGTCGAGATTAACAGGAAATTGATCTCAGGGACTGCTGCTTAGAATGTTTCAATACTGCCCATACAAAATGTACAGCTTTGCAAAGAAGCAAAAGTTTGCAACGAATTCTTGAATGAATTCAAGAATTGAAAACTTTATGTAGAAATCGCTTAGTGTAGGCAAGAACTCAATGTCCTATGTGACTGTTCATTATAGGTAAGGAATTTAAACTCAAATGTAAGGATTTTGAACTGTGTGCGGAATTTTTGAATTTTAGATTGTAAATTAAATGTATTTGAACATAAAGTTTAAAGTAGGAAAAGAATTTAGTGTATAATAATACTATTTTTGAAGAGATGCGGAGTTGAATCGCACTGACGGCTACGTACTCTGCTAAAAACCGAGCCATGTGAAGAAGTATCTCCAGCGATTTGTCACTTTATATCAGAGGAAACATACCCACATGTTTCAAACTCCAGTGTTTAAGTACAGCACAGGAGACAGGTGTGCAGCTTCTTTAGCTGAAGCGGTTTCTGTAGCGCATACTCTCTTGGACAACGACAGCATTTCACCCGAAAGCTTTTTTTTTCGTTAATTATTAAGCATTAACCAATAGCCTTCGACTGAGGTCCTCTAAAACAACATATGTGTTGCACAACCAGTCAACTGGGTACAAAAACTTAGTCGAAGAATTTCTGTGTAGTGAAATGAACCACAGAAAAAGAAACGCACTGGTGAGTTGTACTTCAACCACTTTGCACCTAACTAATGCATCGTACAAAACCCATCACGGGCGTGATGTGTCCATTGGAATGAGAATCATCAAAGTGCACACAACCTTTCCTACAACAAAGCAGTTCCGTTGCTCTACAACAATGAAATTCTGATTTTCCAGTGGCCACAAAACGTCCATTTTTTCACAGTTCCTAGTATCGACTTTCTATTAAACGTCCTTCTTCTCGCTTTTTTTGTGTCAGTGCCGTACTTTGAACACGAAACCAATTCAACAAGCAGAAATTTTTGTAGCGGAGATGGTAATGCCTCCCAACTTACTGCGGATTTCGCTTCTGCCGCATGTTCGTGAGGAAGTTAAGTAATTCGTATTGAGTCCCCAATTTTATAGGGTTTCAATTTGAAACAAATTGCATACTGAAAGAAAACGGTAAGATTTATGTAAACACACGATAGAATGAGTCTAGTCGTAAATAACTTATCACAAAATGAGCCTCTTCGTCAATATATATTAATGCCCTGCTCGCTACCTACAGTTTTGCCACTTGATGAACAAACTAGTTAGAAATGACATTCCTCTCACTTTCCTGTTCTTTTTTCACTGTTTCAATTTTCTTCAAGCTTTATTTTCCTCCCGATCATGTATGTGATTGGAAAGCTATCAATTAAATATTATAAAGAGTAGCAAAAAAACATATGAATAAAGCGTAGCAAAAAACCTTGCGCCGCGAGATAAACAGCTGAAAGGAAAACCGAATCAACGCGTGCGGTCCATTCTCCCTTTCAATATCTCAGCTCACGATTAATCATTAAATGAAAGAAAAACGACGCATCATCAATAGGGACGGTTGTCACCCTTGCCTTGAAAACTTTGAAATTCATCGTATTAATGCTTTATAGTTCAAATCCAAAACTTCAAACTTAAATAACATTTTGCAGGAAACATATACCCGTTCAGAGTAAACAAGGTCAATAATGAGCTAAAGAGTTGATCTAACCTGTATTATCTTTAATGGTAGGTGGATTCGTAGATATCAGTACCGCGCAAACCACAGTTTGTCCTGCTGCACGGTCACGTAAGGATGAACAATCGTCTTTAGCTAACACCATAGGTATAAACTGATAAGGAATAAGAAATAATTAGTCGGAGTGAAGGCAATTCAAAAGGTGATGTCAAGAAATATAGGTATATGACAGCGAAAACATAAGTATGTCTGCCATTACAGTGAACTGAAAATCTTTTATAAGCAGCATAGACTTTCAATGAAAGGCGAATTATTTAACAAAAAAGTATTTACATGTATGAAACCAAATCAATCCTACCCACAGCAATGCAGCAAACTATGACAGAAAATGACGGAGAGTAGGTTTCCCATATAAGGTGTGTTCAAGCATGGGTAGGATGTAGCGCATGCCAAGCTCAGGAACGGAAACAGCAGTCTGACAGTATGAGTCAGCCAGTGGGACGTGATCACTTCCAATTCGAAAACCTTTCGCTGTCCACTTAACAACTCTCCATTCTTTTTCTCCACCACGCTTAGCAGCGGTATACAAGACGGTGTCACCTAAAAAGAAGTGGGTTTCTACACTCTCAGAATCATTGACAGTGTATGCACTCAACTATGTAGATGTTCTCTGGCTGCTAATAGCTCACTACTTAAGATAAATAATAAATACTCACCAACGTTTAGGATATCAGTGAGCCACTCAGCACCAGAACCTCCATCTCCGCCAATCCATGACAGAAGAGAACATCTATGAAGCAATATGAACTGTTAGATGAGAATGTCAGTAAACTGATGATATTCTCTTTTAGCTAATATGAAAACGAAAGTAATTAACAGAGTGATTATTTGTTAACCTAAGCTATTAACCACAAAGGTACAAGTTTTTTTCTTGAAAAGTTTTACTTGTCAAAAGCAATGAAGAGAAGTATGTGAGAAGTAAAAACTAATAAGCAAACAGACCTGATTTCACCATGAGTAAGTGAGCAAACAATGGCATGTGACTTTGCCAGGAATATGATCTTGCCACAACCTAAATAATGTCTCGAATGAAATATTATTTTATTAGTCACATTCGCAATTAAACATTGTTCATTAACAATGACCATAAAGCAGATCGTTTTAATCGAGAACTAACATATCCGTTAAGCGGTTCTACTCAAAAACGACTATCCATTTCATGATCATACTGTGAACGGCGAAGAAATGTGACTTCCGTGCGATAAAGACAACACTCAACGCAGTTGTTGGACCAAAATTGGTTTGTTGAATCTACACGGGGTGTGTGGCGCAATGGTCGGAAGCGCCCTGAGGCGACTGAGACGCCGATAGCTTTATCCTTTTTATGTAGCTTCATTAAACAAGCAGACTCAAACCCAAATTCGCATCAAAACAAGATGTTTGTTTCGTGGCAAACTTTTGTTTATCCAGTTACAGCTGGATAACTTTGCAGTTTTCTGAACCGTGAAGATACGATCACGGCAGAAAGTAACGCCACCAATGGACGAAATTAAAAAATGCTGCTTGTCGAGCACTTTTCTCAGAGGAGTGATCAAATCCTCTTGCACGATAACGCTATAAAGGTTCGAAGAATTGGGCTAAGAAAGGCTGCCTTATCCAGAATAGCCATCGAATATCTGTAATCGATCAGCCTTTTTTCAAGCTTCTCGACATTCATTTGCTGGAACAACCTTCGACAACCAGATCGTTGCTGAGAGTTTTTTCGAAGTGCTCGTTGCTTCAGTAACTTCAAAATTATAGATCAATTTGTGCTTTCTTGGAGAAAATGTATAGAGCCTACTAGTTCCATGTGCCCGAGCCGAGTTTTAACATTCAAAAGTTGCCATTAAAAATCATCATTATGATTAGCCTTTGTGATCCTGGTATAAATGAAAACGATTCCTGACTGCTAATAAAATGTATAGAGCCTACTAGTTCCATGTGCCCGAGCCGAGTTTTAGCATTCAAAAGTTGCCATTAAAAATCATCATTATGATTAGATTCCTGACTGCTAATGAAATTGCGGTATCTAATAGTCCAGAGTTTCATTCATTAAAGAACACCATATTTAGTGAATATTTTATCACATGCTTTTCCGCTCCGTGGCCCTAAAAAGGGCCGTTGGGTTAGTTTCATGTACCAAAGTCAAGCAGCTCACTTGCTCGAGGTGTATTTGGTGACGGCCTTTGTACCCTCGAACACGGCATGCTTAGCGAGCTCCCTGGCAACATCAGTTGCATAGCGGTCTAGAATTCGTGGGAGGAGATCGTCGAACGCTTGTTTTGCAAGACGTGAAGCCTTGGTAGCAATACGTTCGAATACGTCGTTCAAAAACGAGCTTATGATTGACATCGCCTTCGACGAAACTCCTGTATCAGGATGGGCCTGCTTGAGTACACGGTAGATGTAGACAGAATAGCTCACCTTCCGACGGTGCTTCTTCCTGTCTCCGGTACAGCTCGCTTTTTGGCTCTTGGCGGCTTTCTTCGCTGATGGCTTTGGTGGCATAACGAGTAAAGTCGCCGACGGACAGTCAGTGGATCACGTGCTCCTCCCAAAGGCTTACCCTTATCCTAGCTGGGAGGTGTTCCTGGCTGCCGGACTGCGATGTACGGCGGGGGGATCCGTCCCCACGGTGGGGCCTCCCAAGCTGAGAAGGGGTCCGGCGTTTCAATCAGGAAGCTTAGCTAAGAGTAAACCAATACTAGGATCAACTACCGTCTTCACATGGTATCAAATCGCATGGTAGTAAACCTCCCTCTAATCCACAAGGACTGCGACTGTCTGTCGTAGTGACGAGCTGGAGCAGACTTTGGCCAGGCTAACCTTAGGACTCCAAGGAACCATAATGGCTTAGCCAGTAGATCTCCGAAAAGTGGTGATTATGCTGGTGGCCGCACAACTAGTGATGATGGGCCGTTCATGTAAATAGTTCAAGTATAGCAACTATCCCCGGAATAGTTACTACTTCTTCCTATTACTGCATGTTTCTGTAGCAAGGATCATATCTACTGTTTCTCAAGTTGCCTGGCAAATATCGTAGTACGCAAATATTTTGGTCCCATCCTAAGGAACTTCGTATAGAGAATTTCTCTATCAAATAGTGAATTCTATACCTACCTAGTAGACATTCAATAGGTCGATGGAGACGACCTTTGTCACAATGCCACACTAGACACAGCATCTCGTGGCCATCGGTCACACCATCTGGCATGCTGTTGGGTACGTCTCATTGCTTCGGGAATGGACCCCGCGACCCGGGCCTTGACCCTACCATCAACGACTCGCTTGGACTTGGCCACGCATGGCTAGCACCGCCCTCTTTTCGGGGAGGCTTGGCAATTTCTATCGAGTCTTACGTTCGACTTCATAGCCTGATTCTTACGCCAGTATTCTTCCATTGTCATTCCTATTGTATTCTTGTTACCTTTATGTATATAAAGATTTAATACCAAGTTTGAGTGTAGAAAGGATGCCCTGTGTTAACTACGAAAAGTCCCGCGTGGCGACTTCTCACGAAGTCGAGCATTCTGCTTAAAGCTAGTGGTCATTCGGTGTGGAGAACTGACTCAAAGGCCTATATTTCGCTACCAACTGCGACATCAAGTAAGTTTATCACGTCCTTCAAACGAAAGTAATACAAACACTCAAAGCTTCATTATTCGATAAACTGAAATAGTTAGTGTGACATAGAACGGAATTAAGTAAGCTACAATTTCTTTTCCAGAAGTTATCCTTCAATTACATTTTAATCTTCTCTAATTTTGGCTATCGACATGGTCTGCACTTTGGATCTTCTTTTATTCACCACTTGCCAAGTCTAACTGTGACTACTGTCTTCCATGTTGTATAAACAAAATTACTATTCTAATTCTGTTTACGCATATCATCCTAACAAATTTTTTTCCCACCTTTATAACGATGGTTTCATCGTGGAAAGCAAAATTTTCAGAAGGAAGATGGGAAATGTTCCTGCATCAAAATGTAGACTCCAGGTGGTTCACGGCTTCAGATTCCGAAGGAAAGCGCTGGATGATTCACTACAACAATGGGCTCAAATCATAGAATTGTTAACTGATGCAGTCATAAGAGAGATGATATCATAATTAATAAGAGAGTGTACAAAGAACCGGATTTCCTTGAAGCTTAGTGTAAATTCTATCAACATTACTACTCTGAAAAAAAAACGATAAAAAGGAAGGGAGTGCCAACAAAAATGCCAATTTGTGCACGCACAACAGAAAGAATCGGTTGTCTGGGAAAAGAGATTACTAACGTAGAATTTAAAATCGAAGGATTTAAGATCAGTAGACAAACTCATAGATTATTTTGTACGACGAAAAACAAAAAGGATCGTCGAATACGTTTGAATATTTGGCATAATTACTACAATTGCTTTCGCAATAAAACTAGTTTCAAAAGATCGCTCGTTCAGCATATACACGATTGCCCAACGCAATGTCGAATTACGCACAACCTGATGACTACAGAAATTTGCCGCAGCTGTTCTACCTACTCCGTGGATAGAGTGTAAAACGTGGCTCCGGTACCATGAGTCCCTCGCAAAAATCTGTTCTGCACACTTAATGACTTCCAAAAAGACTCTTCGGAAAAGGTTACTTTGAGGTGAGAGACAATTTCTGTTGAAGACAGTAGAAAATGCTTCTGATTGAATACTGGCGTTCGAGACGTAGGAGAAGCTCTTTGCCGTGATACCATGATGATAAAGTGAGACCAACGAGGATTTCTCCAGTCTGCTGGTGTTCACAGGCTATGCGTTTGCAATGGGATTCAATAGAGTTTTTACCTTGTCCTTCACCTCCAACAAGGTAAGTGCAGCTATAAAACGTTGCTTAAGTAGCGCCGGCCTAGAGAATTCGGGTGATTGAACCACCGAGCACTCTAAGGCCGCAACTGGTATGACCATCTATGTGCAATGCAAAACTGCACAAAATGCTCCAACGGTAGAGATAGTGAGTTCATGAGCTCAAGTAATGTGTTCTTTATCTCTTCTAAAGCGTGCGAGGAAGAATAGATTGGGGAAATGGGCAAACCACTTTGTGTTCGTATTAAGGAAAACCTAGTGGGAACAGCCTTTACCATTACCGACGGCTTTCTTCCACACCAATTTCAAGAATTTCTTCTTCTGCCCTGTTCCAATGCACACAGTGCTGGCTGTTCGATGCATGTTCTCGGAAGCGCGCGTTTGCACGTGAGCGGTGACAGCGGCGGTAATGAACCACTATGTTCTTACAACCAAGTTTTCAGCACCACTTTACATTGTAAACGCTTTCGTCTAGGCCATTTAAGACTTTGTGTGCTGTTCTCTTTCCGTAACTGGAAGACTTAAAAAGAACACAAAGTGGAGTGTTTAAGTGAAGCCCCTTACCATGCAAATAAAAAAAATTCATGTGCCAAATTTTTTCTGTTGTGGTTATGAAGTTGACTGAGTAGATCGTCTGAATTTAACCTTTACAGACTCTGAAAAAGGTGATACCATCGAAACGTCAGCCAGTATTAGAGGATAAAGGATAAGTTCTTGGCATTGATCAATCCACAAGGGATGCACCATGCATTCGGCTTTATTAATCATCGTTGGAGATGACCGAATGCATATCTGGGCTTTACAATGACTCGTAGTGGACTACCGATGTATCGAGCCAGTGCTGTTACCCTCCCAGACAAGTCTGGTACCCATTCACCGATACCAGAGGGATAGAAGGCTTGGTGGGCCATGGGCTCAGGGATTGATTCCACGTGGGTGTACTGCAGGGCGCCTCCTACCATGGCGCTTCGCACTCCAACAATCTCTCAAATGTTTTATTTGAACAGTGCTTTGTTAAGGCAGAGACCGATAGATAATCTCATCTCGTTAACACTTGTTTTTCACCATGACACATCCTTACATACAGCAAAGCTTTTCGCTTCGTTCATGACTAATTCCCGAATATCACTCATAAACAATGTGTAAAAATCTCTCGGTTCAGCCCATGAATCCTCCACAAATCCCGTTTCTTCCTCGTCACTCTCAATGAGAAGTCGATCGAGTCCTAATTTCAAAGCGTCTTCATCTGACATGACTCAAACCCATATTATTAAATTTTTGACCAACAAAATTAATCTAAAACGAGAAACACGAAAATCTGTCATAACAGGAAAATCGACAGCATAAAGCGAGAGAGAAGTGGGTAAGAAAGAACGAAAGGAAAAGTGATGAAAGCAATGTACCATAGCGACAACTTCACAAAGGACAACCTTACATTGCTCGACCCTCTAGGGTATTTCTCAAGAAAGACAAAAGAATGACTCTGATTTCCCCAGTAAAAATTACACAAAACTCCACTGATTCATTGACGTGGCCAATGTTTAGACCTAGTAATCGATCCCTCCATCCAATTCATATATACTTGAAAGCAGTTTTCCGTTCCAACAAGCATCTTTCAACTCATAGTGAACTTTACAAATTCAAATGAAAACTACTGAATCTACAAATTTCCGTCAAGAAAATGCAAATTCTCTGGTTTGACCACCATAAAAAGGATTTCCTATGAAAGTTTAGATCTTAAATTAGCTTAAAACGAGAATTACACCTTACCAAAGTTATCAATTTTTCATGGTGGTACAGCGAAGTCCCTCTTACAAGTCTGTCGAGTTACAAAGTTCTTAAGTTTTCTTTAGAGAAGTTATCCGGAATTACCAGAACACCAGCATCGCTGTTATGTAGAACATACAAAGTTTAATTTTTTGACCAACAATTAAATGTTTCTCATTTCCAATTGGCACGATCGATCATGGACCGTATGGATTAGTCGGTTACAGGAAATATCGAAGTAAATCAAACATAAACTGCAACATCCTCAGGATTCTAATTGTAATATGTATAGTAGATGAAGTGTAGTAAAATGTAGCAAATGTAGTACGTAGTAGCAAAGCTCTATCTCTGGAAGGATGAAGCAAAACCTCTTCTGTGATTTCCTGAAGTTCTCAACCTCTCCCCTAACTTCCGAAAAATTGCTGTCTAGCACTTGGCGCTTTTAAATCACAAACGAGTTCATGTTTCTTGGCCTTCGTGAAGTCAACGATTGTCGTGTACGTGTTGATGAGGATCACCGCTATGTAATGATTAGAGTGATACTAAATAGACGGGATCTAAATATGGAGTGTTAAAACCACAGCTTCAAACATGTTCGGCGATAACGACACTGTTGCTAGCAATGGCAATCACTGATATTCCTCTTTCAATGATATGAATAAACCGAATGGGAAAAGAATTTGATGAGAAAAAGAATCAAAATCCAGTTGTAATCCACTTGAACCAAATGATCAGGTAGATGCTACCTCACCAAGGAACTCTAATACAAACTATAAAAAGCTGCCGAAATAAGATCTAAATCAAGAGGCAAAACGCCGTAAAAACCAAAAAGTAACAATGTCTATAAGGAAATCAGGAGAACTGTGAATGATGTGAAGAAGCCAGGGATAGACAAGATTTACAGGAAAAGTACCCTATACACAGAAGAAAAAAAAACGCGGGCATTTCAATGTATGGAATAAATGCAATTCTCAGTGAGATAGTGCAGCACCTATTTGCAACATTTAGTGAATCAGTATAGTCAAACCTTGGGGATTATATCGCACATGTCTTACCTTGTCTCTCATTCCCAACTCTCTACTCGTACAGCAAACGGATAGGTAGATGTTAGGTCAAAAAGGTTAGAAATGGCGTGAAATATGACCGCTTATCCGATCCAGCCACGGGCAAATTAAGCTCATTTGATTCCAAAATTGCCTACAAAAAGCTCCTTGAAACATTTCCAAGCGACACAGTCCTCAAGCACTGTGTGGTTATAGATGAGGCGAATAACAGGACATGTGGCCCATCATATTTCATTAGTACGTTATGTAATCAAGCTAATAAAGCGATTCAAACGAACACAACTAAAGGCCTCAATCATCCTTACCGTGCGGGAAAGCTATCATAAATGGCATCTGCTCACGCGGTGGAAAAGATAAGTGCCACATTTCAACATCCCTCCTTTCCCCTATTTAAACTGCTTTGGTGAAGAGGAAGCAGCATGTAGACTACCAGGCTCCCTCGTGGGACTTTTAGCTGGACATCTGGAAGGAAATTCCGAATATCTCAAGTGGAGTGGTTGCGCCAAGCAATCATCTGCTGTGTTTTAGTTTTGTACTCAAAAACACTACTTTGACAAATGAGATGCTAAACCACTAAACAGTACTTCGATAATTCATGATCCTCATATCTAGAATGCCAAATTCAAACAACAGATTATAGTGAATAACATTAATAGAAAAGATGCCTAGGTCTTAAGCATTAGATTGAAGCCGTATCACACAATTTCATGAACTTGTAAGTTGTAACTGTAACTTGAAAACCGTTGTAAGTACCTAAGTGAAATTATCGAAAAAAAATTAGACATTGAAATACGAATTGACCCTGATAAAACATTCATATTAGAACGAGTTGCACTTAAGCGGATTGTATTATTTATGTTAATTAGACCAAAAGACTGTAATGAAATGGCTGGGAAGTTCATGGCTTTCCCACGGAAGTCGTGTCCAACAAATAAGCACCGCGTATGCTGGGGAAGACCCGACTCAGTAACAATAGATATAGCCAGTCAACAACACAGCAACTAGCTACTCACGGCTGCCCATTGGCCAAAAACATCAAAAGTGAAGGTTCTTAGGCAATAAGTGTTATATTATCCGGACTTCGAGTGATAAAATGCAACTATGAAACATTGAAACGGAACAGAATGGAATGGAGCTGTTATTTCCGCACGGGTGGTGTTACATATAGGGTGCGTGTGGCAATTGAAACGGAACAGAATGGAATGGAGCTGTTATTTCCGCACGGGTAACTCGTCGAAGGTGATAGAGACACTGCACAAAATCGTTACCTTCTACTTAATGGCTAGTAGGTTAATGGTTAATCCATTTACAAACATACATAGGGGTTTACATACGTATACGTACATACACATATATATATATGTTCATATGTATGTATATACACATATAGGGTGCGTGTGGCGCAATGGTCGGAAGCGCCCTGCAACACACACGTGGAATTGATCCCCGTGCCCATGGCCCACCAAACCTTCCACTCATCCGCGGTCGGAAAATTGGTGCCAAACTTGTCTGGGAGGATAGCGGCATTGGCTCGATACATCGGTAGGCCACCACGAATAATTGTAAAGGAAAGGTATGCATTCAATCACTTCCAAACGATGCTTAGTGAAGTTGAATGTTTGGCGAATCCCTCAAGGATTGAACAACGCCGAGAGCTTCATTCTTTTTTACACACATATATTCGGCTTAACAAATGAAGGAAAGTGAAGTAAATCTGCTGTCAAATCATACAAGTAAAGTAAGCTCAAGTAATGGAAGAGAAAAATTAAGTACAAGACGTATAAAAACTTGACTCGTACCAGTGATCATCGGTTCTCGGGACCTTTTCACTTTCGTCGCAGAGGTAGCAATCCACTCACATCCGTTGACGCTACTTTGTGCCCGAACTGAGACTTTGACAGCATCGCCTAGACATCTGTTCAAGCGAGAACGACGCAAACAGGTAATAATTTTTGACATCGACATTTACGTATAGTAAACAACTCATCAACACACCGACACTCAGGTAGCAGTTCAGTCGAGTTACTTCTTCCGAGGAAAATGCCGCTCCAGGGATAAAAACAGATCCCAATTCTTCGCATGACGCAAATGCTAGCGTTTCACTTACGTTGGTGACTGTGACGATCTGCAGAATTTTTGAAAAGCCAATTTATGACAAGTTATTGCCATATTCGTTAGAAATAATGGTGTTAACAAACGGAAATAAAGGTTTGTGTAAAACCTAAACATTACCACAACAAGTAAGGTTCCTGCTCAGGTAAAAATACTACTATTGGGCAGCGCTGAAGGAAGCATCTGCTAAATAAGACAGATTTACCTCTGCCTCACTGGGGAAATTTCAACTTAAGTAACCTGCCTTGTTCTCTTTCACAGTATCACAAGTAGAAGTAAAATTCTCTCTCACTTCTGTCCCATCAGCTTCTTTATTATTCCTCAACACTTTGCCCACTGGTCGGACCTTAAATTACGAGCCATAGAAAATAAAAGAAAAAATGCTGAAAAATAACAGCAAAGGCCAGCACTGGATCGCGTTAACTTATATCTTCGGTTAAAACAGCCAGTCGACATCTGCATGAGAATTGTACTGACCGCAAAATACAAAAACGACATTACACGCAAAAAAGGATAAAGCTTTCGGCGATGATCAATCACTGAGGAAGGCGCCAAGTATGCGACTTCATTAAGCACCGTTGAAGCTGACTGAATGCATATCTAGCCTTTAGAGTGACTCGTGGTACCTACGGATGTATCGAGCCAGTGATGGTGTCCTCCCAGACAAGTCTGGTAACGATCTGCCGACCCCGGAAGGGTGGATGGATCGGTGAGCTTTGGACGATGGGATCGATCCTATGTGCCAAAATGTCATTAGAAATTGAAAAACATCTCACCTTCACTGCTCTCCACTTACACCCGTTTTTTTCTTCTTGGGGCACCATGGTGACGTGTACCATGTCCCCGGTGTTATAGCGAATTGCAAAATTCGGCACGTGTTCAGATGGCGGAATGGCGGCCGCCAATGGGCAGAAAACGCTGCCATTGACAGTTTCGACGAACGCGAACTTCGTCTCCACACGACTGAGACGGCCGATCACCGTTAGTTTCTCTACCATGCACCGACTCTACAAACATTTAAGCAAAAATCAGTACAAAATGTACGGCTTTCGAGTCGACTTTCCATGGTTAACATGTTTTATAGAAAAACACTCGAAAAATGTTCGAAAAATTCGACACAGGTTTCACCGACCTCAAAAATGGGCTTGAAAACGACGATAACAGTGGCGATTAACATTGTTGGGACGGATCCATTCTTCGTCTAGGACCACAATAGAACATAAAAAACCGTGTGATTCAGGAGGAAAAGACCTCAAAGGAAGACGGTGTCTATTGTTTTCGACTACGCAAGCACTTCATTCTTACGATGCTTGCGTCACTCATGCAGAATCGTTCTGTTTAGAGGACATTGCGTTTCAGAAACAATGAAGCAGCATTCGGCTATGAAGTATTCTAAACAGCTCGATCTAACGCTACCTAACATTGTGGAATCCTTAGCTTCCAATAATACACACTATTTCATACGCCTTTCATGTAAAGGACAACGCTCCCCCAATAGTGAGTGTAATCTCCTTACGAAGTTCGAGAGGCTCACCATAAAACCGAGAACCCTGTCTGCTTTCAACTAGATGTAGGTGGTTTAACTGGTGGAATCCCTGCCTCTGCTGTACCGGAATGACCTGTTCCTTCGGTACTCATGTTACAACATGCACACTCCTATGCACGACACGGACGACAACAAGGACAGGGACGAAACCTTACCAGGCACTCAGTGGAGTTCCACGATGACCAAACGAACAGGATTTAAGGCAACAAATGCTCTCGGCGTTGATCAATCCCTAGGTATGCCACTTCATTAGGCATCGTTGGATGTGATTGAATGCATATCTGGCCTTCACAATGACTCGTGAAGGCCTACCAATCTATCGAGTTAGTGCTGCTATCCTCCCAGACAAGTCTGGTACCAATTTGCTGACTCCGGAGTGATGAAAGGCATGAAGGGTCATGGGCGCGGGAATCGATTCCACGTGTGTGTACTGCATGGAGCCTACGACCACTGCGCTACATTCGCCCATTTAAAGCAATAATAGCTAGAAGCCTTTCCGCACATGTTAAGCGAACATATTTTAAGACGCGGAAGACTTCCCCCATTGACGAATCGCACATATCTAAGATTAAGCACAATTATGAGAGACTGCGAGCAAGAGAAAACTTTAGGATGGAAATAACTCCTCAAATACTACATGGAAATAATCGTGATCTATCCAGGCCATATGAAATCTCGACAAATGAGAGCTAAGTTTGCCAACGATAACACCAACCACATGAAAATCATGTGGCAACTGTTAAGAAACTGCAAAATATCTTAACCATTACAACTTAATACCCTAAAGCTCACTATTGTCAGAGTACATAGATGTAACCAGACAAACAAGTTCAATGAAATAGTGCGCACAATTCATAGAAGGATTGAACCGTCTCATGCATGAATTAGTTCAACCGGTAATGAACTACCCGAACGTATGAGTTCTGATTTGTCCAGTGATGGTTGGCTACAAGACTACCAACCCACAGCTGCTTAGTTGAAGCTAGACAGTTGATGATTAGTCAATTTGGTCGGTTAAAAAATACAAGGTGAAACACTGCTTACAAAGAATGCAACTTTTGCGAGACTTGAAGAACCACACTACTGAAGATTAGAGGGGTTAGCAAACAATCCAAAGACAACCCACCCTCACGTGCAATGGCGCCAAGCCGTTCGCACTGGACGCAACCTTAGTGCAACATCCCGCCTCTCTCAGGTCGGTCACGGATGTGCACGCGCACGGTCAAGGGGATCGTGTGCACGTTCCTTCTTCACGCATCACGTTCCGGGACATGATTTGTAATTCTCTTAACGTGGACCATATTTCTATGGCTGGTTTTTGTTTTTGACTGTTTACACGGGTCGTCATCAGACCCACTGTGTGGGTCCCAACACTTCTTGAGTTCAATTAGCTTTCCTCGTAGTAGTCCTGCACAGGACTTTCGCGTGTTCTTTGGGCTACTGCTTGAGGATTTCTTTATGAATGTCGTAGAATGATGATTGAGTCGATTATTCTTGCAATCTTGGAGATAGCCGGGCTAAGGCGCTCCCACATGGAGTGAAGGAGAGCTTCTCCTAAATGGCTATATCAGTTCGTATGGCTGAATACCATGTACAATAGTTTTCTCAATGGTTTATTGTCCTGTACGCATGCGATGTGTGCAAGAGTCGTATTTTAGGGTGTATGTCTGATAGATATGGCCACGGATCTCCTGAGGGATCTCGAGCCTGTTAGTCGCGAGGATACGTGGCGCGTCACCAGGTGGCGGATAGGGCGTTAATCGCACACACTTTCTGAATTTGCTAGGCGTATTCATGCATGCGTGTGTGAGTGCGTTCTCGCTTTATGTGGATTGTATTCTACGAGTCAATTCGGCCAAAAACCTGCAATCAGGTGACAGGGAAGTACATGGGAGGCGGTTAGGAGTCGCTTCCAACAAGTAAGCTCCATGTCCACTCTGGGAGAGCCTGGCGAGCTACCCGTGAGTATAACCAGCCTCCACGTTCACACCCCACCAAGCTATACGTGGGTATCAAAATGCTAAACAGTAGAAAAAAACGGGAATCATTCCCTTGACCTCGAAAGAGCTCCTAATTTCGCAGCGTTGGGTAGGAAGAGTGCGGAGAGAATGCTAAAATCTCAGGGCCAATGGAAGCTGCCTGGATCAAGAACTACGGTGACGATCTGTACCTACAACGCACGTACACCTGCATCCGAGTCCTAAATAGAGGACTTGCTCATGCAAGCAAGAATGATAAGGTACGACGTCATCGGCCTGGCCGAGACGAGACGACGCCACCCATTCAACGCTGTCTATGACACTGGAGAAGAACTGTTCCTCGGAACATGCGGTAGTAGAGACGTAGGCGGTGTCGGCGTTCTTGTCAAAACGAGTTTGTCCATGAACATCTATTCATTCGAACAGCTTACAACCCGAATCGGAAGTTTACGATTAAAAAGATCAATACCGGCTTTGACAATCTTCGTCGTTTACGCGCCAACATCAAACTATGACGATTCAACTCACCAAGTGTCACCAAGGGACGTCTGTCCCCAGAAACTCTCGAGCTGATACGCAAGCATGAAATCGCATAGGCTGCAAGCAACCGCGAACCAACCTACCGAACTTGCGAAACAATGTAGGCAGGTAATGAAAGAAGATCTTAAAGAGAGAAGAGCAGCAGTAATGGTCGAAGCTGCAGAGGCTGGGAAAAGTATTCGCAAAGTCCGCCAAAGCTTCGCCAATTACAAGACCGAGATGATTGCA
>MQTX01000409.1:137198-150881 GCA_009735665.1 Angiostrongylus cantonensis | reverse complement strand
ACCATAACGAAATAGACCACATCATAGTAAACAGGAAGTTTTGCCTAACCGATGTCGCTGTTGTCCCAAAATTTTACACGGAATCAGACCACCGTCTCCTTCGTGCAAGATTCTATTTCTCGCGGAAAGGAGAAAAAGCCGCTAAATTCAAAAACCGAAGTCTCAGAACCACCACAAACTGGGGCTCATTCAACTCACCAAGTGTCACCAAGGGACGTCTGTCCCCAGAAACTCCCGAGCTGATACGCAAACATGAAATCACATAAGCTGCAAGCAACCGCGAACCAACTACCGAACTTGCGAAGCAATGTAGACAGGTGATGAATTAACGCTGCGGCAAAGAGGAGTTAGGCAAGGCGATACAATCTCGCCAAAATTATTTACAGCCACACTCCAGAACTTCATGCGAACGTTGGAATAGGATGACATGGGAGTGAAAATCGATGGTCGGTAGTTACATCACTTTCGCTTTGCTGATGACATCACTTTTATAACACCAGACATTAGCCAATTGGAACGCATGCTTGCCGACTGATAAAGCGTGTGGAAAGATTGGTTTCCGACTAAATCTCACAAAAACGATGTTCATGAAGAACGGATTGGTTTTGTTTGCCCCATTCACGCTCAGTGGAACGAATATCTCCGAATGCTCCACTTATGTATATCTAGGTCGAGAAATTAATATATGAATGACTTAGCTCCAGAGCTGAGCAGAAGGAAACGAGCGGCTTAGGGAGCTTTCAAGAGCACCGAGGATGTAGGGACGAGAACAAAGAACACCCGAGTCCGTGCCCACCTTTTCGACTCAACCGTTCTTCGTGCCCTAACGTATGCGTCGGAAACCTTTTCGCTGCGTAAGCAGGATGAAAGATTACTCAACGTTGTCGAACGCGCAGTCGAAATGACGATGCTAGGAGTATCCCGTTTCACACAAGTAAGGGATGGTATCCGAACCTCTGGTCTGCTGAGTATCCCGTTTCACACAAGTAAGGGATGGTATCCGAAGCTCTGGTCTGCTTCAACGATCAAAAATCAAAGGTGCCGTTTTGTACGCCAAACAGTCGAAGATAAGGTGGGCCGGACACATAATACGTATGAATGATAACCGATGGACAAGAGGCGTTAGTGACTGGATTCCTTGGGATATCAAGCCTACCGCAGAAAGACCACCGACCCGATGGTCAGAGTTCCGAAGAGCCTAGAAGAAAGGATATGATGCTCGACGAGGAACGCGCAGTCGAAATGACGATGCTAGGAGTATCCCGTTTCACACAAGTAAGGGATGGTATCCGAAGCTCTGGTCTGCTTCAACGATCAAAAATCAAAGATGCCGTTTTGTACGCCAAACAGTCGAGGATAAGGTGGGCCGGACACATAATACGTATGAATGATAACCGATGGACAAGAAGCGTTAGTGACTGGATTCCTTGGGATATCAAGCCTACCGCGGAAGGACCACCGACCCGATGGTCAGAGTTCCGAAGAGCCTAGAAGAAAGATTTGGTGTACGACAAGTCCGTAGAGCGAGCAGAATCCACTGACGAGACTAGAGTTCCGAAGAGCCTAGAAGAAAGATTTGGTGTACGACAAGTCCCTAGAGCGAGCAGAATCCACTGACGAGACTGCAGGTGACAGGTGATACAGGTGATGTCCGATAGATGAACTCGTCCGAAAAGGTGTTTCTTGTAAATGCTTAGGTGCAGATAACGCCTTTTCTGGAATCGTGTTTGCTACATTGGTCTGCTTTCGATTAGCGATCGGATTAATATGTATAGTCTGGTAACAAAGTTAATCAATTTTTGAAACCTTGGATGGCCTTTGATCACTGGTTGTGCAGACCTCAGCATAATTCTCTCTTTATCGGAGGCTTGCTGGTTTAGAGATTGTGGTTCCTTGGTTTCCCGAGGTCAGTCTAGCCAAAGTCAGTCCCAGGTCGTCACCACTATACAAGCACTCACCGCCATTGTGGATCAGAGGGAGATTTGCCACCATACGACTAGTTTTATACCAAAATGGTGGTGGATCCTGGTACTAGTATACTCTTTGCTTGGGTGGGTTCCTAATGGTAACGCGGGTCTCCTTCTCAACTTGGGAGACCCTACTGGAAGGATGAATCCCCCTGTGTACATCACAGCTTGACACCCATAAACACGTCGCAACTACGATGAGGCGGAAAACTGTTGGGAGATAAACACAGTGAATTGAAAATGGAAAGTATGCGTCAAAATCGTCTACTCGCACCTTAACGTTTGCGCGTAAACGTCGAAAATGTGGACAATGAGTTAGTTATTTGCCTACCTTTGAAAATAAAAGTGTTGTAGCAATTATAATCCAACGGGATCCGCAGTTCTTTCAAAAACCGCACCCTATCGAAGAGTAAAAATCACCGTCGCACAGCTTCTTTGTTACCTATCAGTCAGCTCCCTGTCATGTGATGATGGAGAAAGTTTGTGGTAAGAAAGCGACTAGTACATCTGAAAGTGGTCTAAAAATAACCTCGCGCACTGGTTCCGATGTTGAAAGAAGTTCCATTCGAGAGCTGATTACTGTCAAGGACAAGTTGGACAAGGAAACTTCTCATCGTGTAGGGAAAAGTGCGCGTAGAACGAGGCGCATCAAAGCGAGCGCTGACTCAATTACAAATGAACGCTCGATACGGGTTTCACAAGCGAAGGTAGATAAAAATAAAAGGATAAACTTTTGGAGTCGATCAATCCCTGACGGATGCACCATGCATTCGACTTCATTACGTATCGTTGGAGGTGATTGAATGCATTTCTGACCTTTACAATGGCTCGCATTGGCCTAGCTATGTATCCAGCCAATGCTGCTATCCTCCCAGACAAGTCTGGTACCAATTTACTGGACCCGGAGGATGAAAGGCTTGGTGGGCCATTGGGTGAGGATTGATTTCACGTGTGTTGCAGCGCGACTCCTACCATTGCATCACACGTGCTCTAGCTTCTCCGTAGAAGTTACTGTATGAATGAAGCCATACCATTCATTGCAGGGAAGTCATCGCAAAACACGAAACTGTCGCACTTTGCACTTCATAGTTTACAATCGCTTACTGCTTCACCGGTAGTCTTACTGTTTATTGGAACGTCGAGGACCTATGAATTGATGATCCCGATTACATACAAAGGAATAAGTCAACATCGACTATAATAGTTCGCCATCTAGAACGGTTTCCCAGCGAACAAACATCGTTGCTTCATAGAACGAGTTCCTTTCTCTCAAAGTGACACCATTTCTGCTTCTCCGTAGAAGTTACTGTATGAATGAAGCCATACCATTCATTGCAGGGAAGTCATCGCAAAACACGAAACTGTCGCACTTTGCACTTCATAGTTTACAATCGCTTACTGCTTCACCGGTAGTCTTACTGTTTATTGGAACGTCGAGGACCTATGAATTGATGATCCCGATTACATACAAAGGAATAAGTCAACATCGACTATAATAGTTCGCCATCTAGAACGGTTTCCCAGCGAACAAACATCGTTGCTTCATAGAACGAGTTCCTTTCCCTCAAAGTGACACCATTTCGTCCATACTGTCAACCAGTGCACTGAAGCAAAGAAGACGATCGATCGGGATGTAGCATCTGCGAAGAACCCACTGAAATAGAAACAATGTGATGGAAGACGTTAATGGACAAGGAAAAAAAGCTTGGAACAAATTGTATGGAAAATTGAGTTCATTGTGAGTACATAGCACAGAGTGCTCATGAATAGATAAATGAGCATGTCCTAGTCATTACTATGACATTCAGTAAATCTTAGTTCTGATCTGAAAAGCTGCTCGGTAAAGAAACCAAGTGAAAGACGCCATAACACCTTACAGAATCAGTTTGAGGGAATTGCTGAGCAAGTCATGCATGCAACTCTCCGGACATATATAATCGTGTCGACGGTTCTTCCCCTGTGCTCTATACTGGCTCCACTTTGAAGAATAGTCCAAACCTTGCATTCTGTACTCGATTTCTATTCCATCCACAAAGTGCTTGCTTATGACACTGCCACACGCTGGACCGGTTCAGGGCCGCACAACTTCCACGTTCCTAAAATGTCTCCTATCGATCGACACGAATAGATCATGAGGTACGAAGGTGCAGGAATGAGGTGGTTCAAGAAGCATTTTGGTCTTAGAGCGAAGTCATTAACATCTACTCACACTGTAAGTTCGCTGAAAGTTATTCGAAGTCCACAGTTTGGTCGCGAATTTCTTGGATTAGAAACCCATAGATTCAGTCAGAAGATTGAGCAGTTTCCATACAGACTTCCGCTATGCCTTTCTTTTGTTTTCAGTAATTTTCACACAGCTGATTTTACAGTTGAAACAAGATCGCTAGTGAGAAAACAATTCTTCCTAGTCAGATAACGGTGTACATTACATGCTTTTGCACGATGTCTTGTTAAGCGTGCACACGGTTATTACCTTTCTATTTTAACTTTTTCAAGTACTATGGTCACATCGGAGGAGTTGTATAAATTGCGACGATTAGATCAGACCACCTCGTCACCTCATCGTGGATGGGAGGTGTTCCTGGATGTCGGGCTGCGTTGTACAGCGGTGGTTTCCTCGTTCTAACCGGATCTTCCAAGCTGAGAAAGAGTTCCGCGTTTCCGTCAGGAAGCTTAGCTAAGCGTAAACCAATACTAAGATCCACCATCGTCCTGGTATCAAACTAGTTGCACGCTGGCAAAACTTTCTGTAATTCACAAGAGCGGCGACTGCCTGTGGCGGTGACGACGTGGAGCAGACTGGTCAGGCTGACCCCGGGACTCCAGGAAACGACAATGGCTAGACCAGCAAAATTCCGAAAATTTCAGTATATGGTGAGCCCCGCACAACCAACCAACAGGTGGGCCAACCAAGTATCCAAGTAGGTAAGACTTGATTAGAACACTTTTTTGAGTTTTATTCCTTGCATTTCAAATAACACTTCTCCTCAACTCATTCTGAATTCAGAAGTTACCATCCAGCTCTATCAGCAGGAGTATGGTTGATCATCAAGCGCCTCCAGTGGGTGGGTGCTAACCAATAAACAACCACTCGTCACCGTCGTCCGTAACAGACACTGGCCAGGCGCCACCTAGGGCCCTTTATGTTTTCGGTTTTGTCCCTTGTCATATGCTAGCCACCTGTGGATCGTTTGATAACAATGCCCTGACTTAGCTTTACTCTTAGCCGAGTTTCTTACTTAAAGTATCGAACTCGTCAAAGTATCTGATAGTGTTGAAGGACTACACACTGCAGTTCTACATCCACGACAGTTCTGTTCGTCTGTAATTCTGTAGGACGGGTTTTTCTTTAAATAAGTTATCTTTTCTTCATCCTCTTTCCTTCTTCTTTTTCCTTTTCTTCTTGCAGTTTTCTCGATTCCTTATTTCCTCATCATGGTTCGTCTTGGTAACAAGGAATGGGCAAGGGTGAACATTAGGAGTTTTTTATTGCTTTCATGGAGAATGTCCATTACGAATTTCTTGAAATTTGTCTTCATTCAGCCCTTGTTAGTAAACTAGAGCGGTTTCGTTGTCTTTAACAATTCTTATCATGCGTTGTTCTCAAAAATCTATGAGCATTAGTTTTTCTCTTTTTTTTTTCTTTTTTCTTACTTAGTTTGCTTTTTAGTTTATCTTTTTCTATTTCAGACATGATGGTTGTTCCTTTTATGAAAAGGTTGTTGATTTCTACCAAAAGTGTCCCGTCAATTCGTCTGTTCAGCGAACGCAGTGCTCCTTTCAGTTTAGAACGACTGTCTGGCAAAGATGAAGGTACTCATTAACTAATGAGGGGGTGGTTAGCACTTTTTTCGTTTCTAGGTTTTTTCTCTGTTAAGTGCTCAGTCAAACACATATGAGGCTCTTTGTAGGTATCGCATTATTCACTATGAACTACCCAAAAAGAAAGAATGCTCTCAGCAGATTATTCGTACAGCAGGTGAGCATTTCTCCTAGTCAGATCGTTCTAATTACTTTCCCAATTTTAGTGCTACAAAGTAACCATGGCTTGAGAAGAACCCACGCTTTTCTCAGTTCAGCTAGCGTTTGTTGCTTTCAGCTCAGAGAGTGCGTCGCAGCTGTTAAATTCGACAAAAGTGTTAGAGTCGTAATACTTAAAAGTGATGTGGAGGGGACTTTTTGTTCAGGTATGAATTACTTTCACAGGATGACCTTTATTCCAGTTCAGTTTTGAAATGTACGCACGTTTTGAAGGTACGTGTAAGTAATGGGAGGCGTTGTGCAATATACATTGGAATTGACCCCCGCGCCCCAGGCCTACCGAACCGAATCCTCCATTCCTCCGGGGTTGGCAAATTGGTACCAAACTAATCCGAGAGGATAGCACCACTGGCTCGATACATCGGTAGGCTACCTCGAGTTTATTATAAAGACCTAATATGCATTCAGCCACCTTGATTGATGCTTAATGAAGTCGAATGCGTTGCGCATCTCTCACGGTTTGATCAACGCTGAGATTTTTATCCTTTATCCTTTGTTTGAGGAAAAATGTGCCATGAATAGTAAACTTGAGCTTGACCAATGAATAAGTCATCTTATCACTGCTAAATAGTGTCGATCATATAGTAGGGTGTATAGCGTTGTATAGCGTTCATATAGTGTTGGATTTGTGATGTTGGTCATTGACGTGACAAGCGGCGTCTACTTGGAAATAAGAATTTTAGGCGCGGACCTAAAAGAACGTAAGGAAATGTCTGTTGATGAAGTGCCCAGATTTGTCGATTCATTGCGATCATCATTTACCGAGGTAATATTGAGCTAACTGTATAAAATAAAGTAGACTATAACTATTCAGTAGAACGATGTATCTTGTTGTGTTTGTAAATTCTTTTCTCTGAATGATTATCAGTTCAGGACCCTGTAAACCAGATCTGTCGCTCAGCAATTATATTCGAATTTCTTTTCCCACCGAAATCGTACACTTTGAAGATTTTGCATTCCTTTTCGACTTGCTTACAGTTGGAAGCTCTCCCTCAACCTATCATTGCTGCGATTGATGGCTATGCTCTTGGAGGTGGTCTAGAATTGGCTCTGGCTTGTGATATCCGCGTTGCTTGTGAGTTTTGGAAACCGAATATCTGGTTTTTCTCTCCTTGGTTTTATTCTGAGGCTGTTTTGTTAAAAAAAAAGAAGGGTTGTGTCTGGAATTTCGATAAGTTCGGGTTCAGTACTGTTGTTTGATGTTTATGAAACCAATGCAACGATTTCCAATGTATTCCAGCTGCTAACGCTAGGGTTGGTTTGATCGAAACGAGATTAGCGATTATTCCTGGAGCAGGTGAAGCTGTTGCTTTAATGTTTTCACTGAGTCCACATAGACGTTATCCATCCCTACTTTAGGAGGAACACAAAGGCTTAGTCGAGCAGTTGGAATATCTATGGCCAAAGAGCTGATATTTACTGGTAGAGTGATCAGTGGTGAGGAAGCGAACAGAATAGGCCTTGTGAATCATTGCACTCAGTCGGATGCTTTTGCTAAAGCTGTGGATATTGCTCGTGAAATCCTTCCAAAGGTAGGTGTATAGGTCCTCTTAGTGGATTATTCTCTTTGGGTCTACTCGACCATTGCGGTCCAGATTTTGTCGAGTTTTCCTGTCATATCACCTATCGATCCATGTTTTATTTTAAGTGAATATTCTTGTACTATAAGGCTGGCATGTTTGTGGAATTTTTGGCTTCTCTGAATGTTCGGAGCTGCCCGCTTTCCATCTAAAGAGATTGCTCGTGAAATCCTTCCAAAGGTAGGTGTATAGGTCCTCTTAGTGGATTATTCTCTTTGGGTCTACTCGACCATTGCGGTCCAGATTTTGTCGAGTTTTCCTGTCATATCACCTATCGATCCATGTTTTATTTTAAGTGAATATTCTTGTACTATAAGGCTGGCATGTTTGTGAAATTTTTGGCTTCTTTGAATGTTCGGAGCTGCCCGCTTTCCATCTAAAGAGTTCTTATTTGAACTATCTTATGGTTTCTTTCTTGTTTTACCCTTCTCCATACTTTAATACCATCGACAATTGTAGTTCTGTTTTATAATTTTGCAGTACAACGAGATCATTTCTTCGACAAGGGTGTGAGGGGAATTTCACCCCTCACACACCAAAAATGCGCTTATAAGAAATATGTTTCGAACTGTCACCAGCGTGTGCACAGGTAGGTGCCATACCTCAGGCTACTCCAATGACCTGACATAGGCACAGTTCTCCCCATGTAGTATTCTGTGCGGCTGCTATCCACCAACTACACACCTAATTAAAAACAACTAACTTTATAAGAAATAAACGGTAGGTGTTTAAATGAAGCTGCTTCTTATGCGAATACAAATTTATTTGTTGAGTTTTATCTGGTGGGGTTATGAAAGTGTTTGGCTGAGTAGATCGCATCTCAATTTGACCTTTCCAGGCTCTGAAGAAGGCGAAACCGCCGAAGCGTCAGCTATTGTATTTCAATAAATTCTATAATAACAACCTCGTGTCTGCTTATGAAATAAAACATCGAATTATCAACCAATGCCGAGGTTAACAGAAAGTCGGTCTTGGGAACGTTAATATCGTTGTAGAATGGTGAAATTTTGGTTGTGAATTTTTTGTACAGATTTTTCATCAATGAAATGGCATGTCGGATTTCGGAAGAGAGAACCGGTGGTACAACATATCCATCTTTTATTTCATATGACGGGAAGTGGACGTGGCTATCGAAGAGATCTGAGTAGTATTTGTGGATGATTTTCTCCATTGCCTTTCTGGACGCTGTTATTGTTCCGTCCGGGCGTCGGAATGCAATGATCTCGGTCTTGTAATTGGCGAAGCTTAGGCGGACTTTGCGAATACTTTTCCCAGCCTCTACAGCTTCGACCATTACTGCTGCTCTTCTCTCTTTAAGATCTTCTTTTATCGCTTGTCTGCATTGTTTCGCAAACTCGGACGTTAGTTCGCGGATGCCTGCAGCTCGTGCGATTCCACGTTGGCGTATTAGCTCGTTTCTGGAGACATGCGTCTCTTGGTGACTTTCGAACTCTCTGCTTTCATAGCGCTAGCGTGAAGATGCTGAATGAGCCGTGTGCAGCGGTTTTCGTGAAGGCGTATATGCAATCAACCTTCTTTCCATATCGTTGCATATACACGAAACTGAACTTTTGGTTTCTCTATAGTACTTTGCCTCTTAGGAGTTATTCTTATCAGTGGCCCATCGATAACATTTGCTAACCCTAATATTCCGTCTTGCTGACGTAGCTTGTAGGTTTCCGAGGTGTTCGGTAATATGGAAAATATGATAGAGCTGACCTCTCGTTTCCTCGTACTCAACTCTGTTCATCACGTTGGATTAAGTATTTATTCAGAGGCATTGAACTCGAACATTTTATGATAGTGATTATGTTGACCAACGTCGTCTTCCGGAATTTAAAATGAAGATTCATCTTTTTCCATTCAGCGTCAAGATGATCCACTATACGTCCTTCCTTCCTAAGGCTTGTTGTTGTAAGAATAATGTTGTCAGCAAGACGAAAATTGTACAGTTACATGATGTGAAATGTAACTCTGGTAGCTATCCTATCGGTGTGTTATGGCCTTCTTCGAGTTCTCTCGATGTCTGTGATGCCATGCTTGGAAGATGGCAAATTTCTGGTTACTAAGAGGCTTAGAGGGGAGCCTTAGAGGCTTTAGAAAATTAGACAGGTATAGAAATATGTGCCATGTTGTGCAAATACATTATCAATACAGCACCAGGTGACACCTGAAAGGTAGGCCACAGGGTGAAGTTACCTTAATTGATGCAATGATTTTACGCGTTGAGATTACGAAGACTCATATCTGAAGAACTCACAATTGTAAAGACTCGACCCTGAAGAGGGTAGTAGCGCTGAGACGATAGCCACAATAAAGTTTTGTGAATAAGTCACTATGAAGTCAGCAACTTGGAAGTCACGAAAAAGCGGTGAGTGTTTCGAGAAGCTGTTGATCATGTAATTGCCATGGAGTTTTTCGTCTTTTTGTAAGTGTTATTGAAATGTTTGACCTAGTAAGTTGCGTACTAGTGTACCCCTGCAGGCTCTGAAGAAGACGATGCTGCCGAAACGTCAGCTACTTTTGTATCGTATTGTGTTTTCTATGGAAGTAAATGTATGCTGTTTAACAACCTCGCAATTTCTGAACAAGAAAACGACGCATTCATAAGCCGCTATCTTAACTATCCCTGCCGAGGTTTCCTGAAATTCGGTACTAAATTTGTTGCTCGTGCTGTGTAGAGTGGGAAGTCTGCGGGATAACGGTGTAATTGCGTAAATGAGTAGCATAAGTAGCTGGGTTGTTCGCGCTTTGTTTTTCGACTCTGATAATTTTGCTTGCACTAACGGAAGTCTCATAGGCCTAGGAAGAACATGAACAAAAGGTTAGCGTTATTTTCTCCATTGCCTTTCTGGACGCTGTTATTGTTCCGTCCGGGCGTCGGAATGCAATGATCTCGGTCTTGTAATTGGCGAAGCTTAGGCGGACTTTGCGAATACTTTTCCCAGCCTCTGTAACTTCGACCATTACTGCTGCTCTTCTCTCTTTATGATCTTCTTTTATCGCTTGTCTGCATTGTTTCGCAAACTCGGACGTTAGTTCGCGGATGCCTGCAGCTCGTGCGATTCCACGTTGGCGTATTAGAGCGTTTCTGGAGACATGCGTCTCTTGGTGACTTTCGAACTCTCTGCTTTCATAGCGCTAGCGTGAAGATGCTGAATGAGCCGTGTGCAGCGGTTTTCGTGAAGGCGTATATGCAATCAACCTTCTTTCCATATCGTTGCATATACACGAAACTGAACTTTTGGTTTCTCTATAGTACTTTGCCTCTTAGGAGTTATTCTTATCAGTGGCCCATCGATAACATTTGCTAACCCTAATATTCCGTCTTGCTGACGTAGCTTGTAGGTTTCCGAGGTGTTCGGTAATATGGAAAATATGATAGAGCTGACCTCTCGTTTCCTCGTACTCAACTCTGTTCATCACGTTGGATTAAGTATTTATTCAGAGGCATTGAACTCGAACATTTTATGATAGTGATTATGTTGACCAACGTCGTCTTCCGGAATTTAAAATGAAGATTCATCTTTTTCCATTCAGCGTCAAGATGATCCACTATACGTCCTTCCTTCCTAAGGCTTGTTGTTGTAAGAATAATGTTGTCAGCAAGACGAAAATTGTACAGTTACATGATGTGAAATGTAACTCTGGTAGCTATCCTATCGGTGTGTTATGGCCTTCTTCGAGTTCTCTCGATGTCTGTGATGCCATGCTTGGAAGATGGCAAATTTCTGGTTACTAAGAGGCTTAGAGGGGAGCCTTAGAGGCTTTAGAAAATTAGACAGGTATAGAAATATGTGCCATGTTGTGCAAATACATTATCAATACAGCACCAGGTGACACCTGAAAGGTAGGCCACAGGGTGAAGTTACCTTAATTGATGCAATGATTTTACGCGTTGAGATTACGAAGACTCATATCTGAAGAACTCACAATTGTAAAGACTCGACCCTGAAGAGGGTAGTAGCGCTGAGACGATAGCCACAATAAAGTTTTGTGAATAAGTCACTATGAAGTCAGCAACTTGGAAGTCACGAAAAAGCGGTGAGTGTTTCGAGAAGCTGTTGATCATGTAATTGCCATGGAGTTTTTCGTCTTTTTGTAAGTGTTATTGAAATGTTTGACCTAGTAAGTTGCGTACTAGTGTACCCCTGCAGGCTCTGAAGAAGACGATGCTGCCGAAACGTCAGCTACTTTTGTATCGTATTGTGTTTTCTATGGAAGTAAATGTATGCTGTTTAACAACCTCGCAATTTCTGAACAAGAAAACGACGCATTCATAAGCCGCTATCTTAACTATCCCTGCCGAGGTTTCCTGAAATTCGGTACTAAATTTGTTGCTCGTGCTGTGTAGAGTGGGAAGTCTGCGGGATAACGGTGTAATTGCGTAAATGAGTAGCATAAGTAGCTGGGTTGTTCGCGCTTTGTTTTTCGACTCTGATAATTTTGCTTGCACTAACGGAAGTCTCATAGGCCTAGGAAGAACATGAACAAAAGGTTAGCGTTATCATAATCAATACAGGGTTGACGAACGAGAGGAGGATCTTGTAAGAGATAAAGCAAGAAAGAGATTCGATTCGTTTTCATGTAGACGTTCAAAGATCTGTAACGTCGCAAGTGATCCAGGTCGGACATGCATCTTGGAGAATACCATTAGATTTAGCTAATGTTAACAATGATTTGTCGTGTGCGAAACAGGAAGACCACTGTCAAGGTGACCAGAGATCCTAGAAGTGAAACGTAATGCTTTTTGATGCTCTCGATTTGGCAAACCCTTGGGGAATTCTAGCATGTGACAGGGATGGATGGAGACTCAGCACTCTTCTGAACGAAGTGTTAAGGTCTTCCAATTTCCATTGTGCTCAAGTAAGAGTAGAACACAGCCGGAATTTAACGTTATCCTGCGAACAGCATAGTAAATTGTAAGTGATGACGATGTGGATAGCAAGTATAGCTGAATAACGAGACTGAAAGGCGAAAGGAACAACTCGTGTGGTGTTGTGGTGAACGCGTTAGCCCACGGAAAGGGCAATAGCGTGTTCACACACCACCCCAGACACCAGCTGTACGAAAGTTTCGCAAATATCACAGCATCATTTCGGTTATTCTGTTTGTAAGAAACGAAACATGGGAATCTTGCTGGTCTTTGTTTTATTATTTATTCCTTGCTTCATTTTTTGGTAGAGCACACTTTTTTGAAACACTTGGTGAGCGAAGATTTTCTGAAATTAATTTTGGAGAAGAAAAGTATAAGAGTTTTACATTTTCTACAGTCCCATAGTTTTTTAAATAAATATGAATACACTTTCTTCACATGAATTGTTCGTGATTTTCTGGACAGTCTTCGTTTTTTTTTTCGCCAACATTTTAATTGTGTGGTGCATCAAATTTCCTGGACTTTTATTATTTCTTAAGATCTTTTTATAATGATATGACATGTTCAGTATTAAATTTCAGGGTCCTATCGCTATTCGAGTTGCTAAGACTGCCATTCGCTTTGGTTCTGAAATGAGCCTGGATTGTGGCCTAGTGATGGAGCAACAGTGCTACGCTCAAGTGAGTTGTTACCTTTCTTAGTAGTACTATAGTCATATGTATTCTAGGCTTTGTTTTCAAAATGAACCACAGGTGGTAGCAATTCCCGTTTTAGATAGTGCCTACTCAAGATCGACTGGAAGGGTTACAAGCATTTGCGGAAAAGAGAACTCCATCCTACAAAGGAGAATGATAGAAACTGCTGGTAGATTTTGTTATCCGGGCTCGTTATTCGTATTCCACCAGTTTCCATTCACTGTTTCGTTTATGTTTTTGTGTGAAATAAAGTTTCTATAGTGAAAGTCGATTACTTTATACTTGGAAGGTGTCACCTCGAACTCTTTGAAGTTTCCACGGTCTTCTTAATACGATTAAAGTTTCTACTTAGCAATGCGGCTGTCAAGTATATTATACAATAGTTGGGATCTGATGGTGTCAGTTGCACTCCTTCTTAATACGATTAAAGTTTCTACTTAGCAATGCGGCTGTCAAGTATATTATACAATAGTTGGGATCTGATGGTGTCAGTTGCACTCTCTCGTTCACAAGTTTTAGCTCCA
>MQTX01000409.1:104288-129167 GCA_009735665.1 Angiostrongylus cantonensis | reverse complement strand
TAACTCCTCTTTTGACGTCAACGTTAATATCGTTGTAGAATGGTGAAATCTTGGTTGTGAAATTTTTGTACAGCTCACGAAGAATCTTTATGTACTGATTAGGGACTCCTTGAGTATCAAGGGCTTCCATAACCGCTTCTATCTCAATTGAACTAAAACCCTTATGTAAATCGATGAAAGTGAGACAGAGCGGTCTTTTGTACTCTCGCGACACTTCAATGAGCATTGTCATCGTGTAGATGTGGTCGATCGTCCTAAATCCTTTTCGAAATATTGCTTGAAGTGAACAACGTTAGCCGCTCACCCTGTTCATTATATTCTAATCCGTGGGTCCCAATATGACGTTCCTCAGGCGATCTTCTTGATCCAATTTAGGCTTTGAAATTTCCAACGATGACCTTGAAGAGTGTATGGTCTGCTCTGTAGAACTTGTCCAAGTCCATGTAGAACGCTTCGTCTTCTTATTTGTCATAGTTTGATTTTGGCGCGTAAACGACGAAGATTGTCAAAGCCGGTGTTGATCTTTTTAATCGTAAACGTCCCATTCGGGTTGTAAGCTGTTCGAATGAATAGATGTTCATAGACAAACTCGTGTTGACGAAAACGCCGACACCGCCTACTCCTCTACTGTCACATGTTCCGAGGAACAGTTCTTGTCCAGAGTCATAGACGGCGTTGAATGGGTGGCGTCGTCTCGTCTCGGCCAGACTGATGACGTCGCACCTTATCCTTTTTGCTTGTATGAGCAAGTTTTCTGTCGAAGACTCGGATGCAGGCGTAGCATTGTAGGCACATACTGGCACCTTAGTTCTTTGCAATCCAAACATCTTCCATTTGCCCTGAGATTTTAGCAAGCTCTCTGTATTGGTCCTACCCAACGCCGCCGAATTGTGGATCTTTCGGGGTCAGGGGAATGAGGCCCGTTTTTTTTTTTTACTGTGTTTAGCATATTTGAAAACCCACGTATAGCTTGCTGGGCTCTGAAAATGGGGCTGGGTATACTCACGGGTAGCTTGCCAGGCTCTCCCATAGTGAGCGTGGAGTTTATTTGTTGGGGGCAACCCCTAACCGCCTCCTATGTACTTCAATGTCATATGAGGAAAATCCGTGGGATATGAACCACATCATCGCAAATCGAAGGTTTTGCCTAATAGTGTAACTGTTTTCACAGAATTCTACAATTCATCAGCCCATCGCCTCCTCTGGGCATGATTTCATTTCTCGCTGTAAGGAAAAACCGCGAAATTGAAGAAACGGACTTCGAAAACCAGCGCAGTCTGGGATCTGTTCAGATCATTGGTCGGGTATTAGAAAGATGTCGTTGTTGGTGACACTGACGAACAATACGATTAGCTTATTTCATCACGTTAGCTCTATGAATGCTAAGAGTATGAAGGTTACCGAGAGAAAGCCTCGAGCTGGTATGCCACTGCGGAATTAAACGTGGCATAAGAACCGCCTACTGGCTTCTGAACTGAGAAAACAATGCAGAAAGACTATAAAAGGTGGTCTTAAACAGAGAATTTCGGTGGTTGTGGATGAAGCTGCAGAAGCTGCGAAAAGCATTCACAAAGCCCACCGAAACTTCGCCAACGGTTGTGCCAAGATGATTGCATTGGGAATCCCAGATGAAACTGCGAAAAGCATTCACAAAGCCCACCGAAACTTCGCCAACGGTTGCGCCAAGATGATTGCATTGGGAATCCCAGATGAAATGTTAAGGGCTCCAGAAATGCAATGGAGAAAATCATTTACAATTAATACTCGGATTTCTTTAATAGCCATGCCCTCTATTTCTTTGAAGAAATAAGAGGATGGATATATCGTCCAACCTGTTCTTCCCTCCAAAATTCGACATGTTGTTTTTTAAGTGAATTGTCAGAACACTGGATAAAGGACATCGACATGAACAAGCAGAGTTTGGAAAGGAATACAGTACGGTAGACCACATCCACATGATAACATGCCTGATTAGGAAGTCTCGAGACTTCAAGAAACTGCTCTGTTTTGCTTTTGCTGATTTGAAGGAAGCTTTAAGCTCAGTTGAGATAGAAGCAGTCATGGAAGTTCTCACGTTCCAACCCAATATATGAAGATTCTTTGTGATCCATGTAAAAATTTAACCAATGAAATATCACCAATTTACAACGATTTTAACATCGAAAGAAAAGGTTTCAACAAAGCGGTACCTTTTCGCCGAAATTGTGTACTGTGGGTCTTCAAGACGTTATCCGAACGTTCGAATGGGACAACGCGGGAGTGGAGGTCTATGGTCGACAATTACACCATCTTCGCCTGGCTAATGAAATCGTTCTTACAACACCAAGCATTGAACACACGGAACGAATGCTTGCTGACTTTGGCAACGCTTAAGGAAAGATTTTTCTTCAGCTAAATCTCATAAGAACGATGCTCTTGGCAAGCGGATTGGTTTCTTATGCCTCGTTCACCCTCAATAGAATGAAAATCTCCTAATTCTCCTGCTACTTCTATCTAGGACGAAAAGCCAACATGATGAAAGAGTTAGCACCAGAGTTGATGAATGTGGGGTACAGTGAGGAGGATAAGGAACGCATAATTTCGTGCCTGCCTTTTCGACTGCACGATTCTTCCTTCCTTAATGTATGCGTCAGAAACCTAGTAGATATGTAAGGAGAATGAAGGATCACTCAGGGTTATAGAATACTCACTCGGGAAAGGACGATGCTAAGAGTCTACCGTTCACGCAAATGAGGTAAGTGATCCGAAGCTCCGATCTACGTCAACTATCAACAGTCAGAGAAGTCGTTCTACAGGCCAAATTGCCGAAGATAAGCTGGGCAAGAAAAGTGACACTTATGAGCGTTAACCGATGGACAAAAGCCATAGCTGACAGGATTCCTTAGGATGTCTAACGCGCAGCAGAAATGCTAACGACCCCATTGGTTAGAGTTTTTTTTTTTAGCGAAAACCTTAGAAAAAAGATATAGTGTTCAATCAGTGCCTTTAGCGAGGAGGACTCACTGGTTTGCTTTTACTCGCAACGTAGAGCAATGGTAGGTTTACTGGCGCATGTTTGAGCCACTGCACGATCAAAGTGATGATAGGTGGTGCAACTGATCATCTAGTCTTTTGTATAATTTTACAAATGAGTATTCAACTATATTGTAAACTGTGAACTCGATCGGTTTGAATCTCTAAGGCTGTGAGGATCGGAAGATAGTTATATCGCGGGAATGTTCATCCACAATAAAATGTTTAATGTTACCAAACACAAATATATTGATACTTCGTTTCTGAAGAAGTGGAATGGAAATTTTTTCACTGAAGCAACACTGAATTCTTATCTTGTAGGATCATAAGATTTTGTTGTGAGTTTCGAAATTTTCAGGTAGTTGAGTACAAATGGGTAACACGAGAGGAGTTTTGGTCACTGGTACGGTCAAGGAAGTACAAAGCCTGTGTGGATACTGTTTTTCTAGAATAATCCACTTTGGCGTTTTTCTTTAATTGTTGAGTTGTTAAGTTTATGTTCTTGTAGTTCAAAGTGTTGGTTACCTTTTTTTTTATTCATTTAAGGTTTTATATGGCAATTCATATCGTATCGCTTATTTTTCCTTATCGACTTTTCGATCTTAGCAAAGTCACATCATCAACAGTGAGAAACATGTTTTCGAACTCTCCTCCTACCCGATTTAGTGAGGTGGTTCTCAATATTGTAAATAGCGTTTCTGCATCAGGTATTTCAATCATTTGTGAAAGTATGTTCTCTCATTATTATCTCGTTCTTCTGTGTTCGCCTATTCCTACTTTAAGCTTCTCTGTTGTTCCCTCATATTCTTTCTTTTTTATCTCTGTTCTATGGTTTTGTCATTTTGCTTTTTCCCGTTCAAGTTTCTTACTCATTTTTCAGGCGATTGTTTATTTTTTTACGGGAGCCATTGATTTCCTCTATTCATTATAAAAAAAATATTTAGGACAAAGGATACTTTTTGGATAGACCACCACTTTGCGTCTGTCAACACATTGTATAGAGTTGTTGACCAGGGTTTTTTCTGAAGAAGAATGACCGGTTTTAGGGATCGCTGAATCAAATGAAATGTTGATAATAAATTAAACGGTCATTTTGCTTCCATTCCTCTATTAGCTAACCTTCACGGCAATACTCCATCCACCGTCTGAGTTCTTTTTCCTAAGTGCTAGATTTTGACCATGGAAGTTCACACTTCGCAGAGTAGTTAAGTAGAACTGTAACTATCGTTGCCCCATTGAGCAATGAGTTCAATACGTATAAAATGTGCCTGAAAGTAATTTAGCATCTCATGATGAAGTGTAGCAGAGCTTGTAGTGAATGTGCTGCTTGAAATGAAAACGATTAGAGTGTGCAGGTCTTTGAGGAATGTGAATATATTAATGAGAAGTGATGCCTTGTGACTAAGGTATTTGTCTCAACGTTGTGACAGAGTTTGTGAGACTGTGGTGTCTGGAGCTATTTGAAGGATTAAAATGTGCGGTGGCCCGGAATCGTCTATAAATTAACACTGATTGATAACTTATTTGTAAACCTGACCCTAGTGAGACTAAGAGAAGAAAAATGTTATATGGGTGCGATAACACTTCGTGAGTTGTAGCTGACTTGTGCTGCACCGCATGATGATTTCGCTAGTTTTCCGAGGTTCATTGTTATGGTTTTGCCATAGGGTTTAGCATGGTTTTTTCTAAATGGAACCACGTGACCAATGTTGAGCGAAAGTAGCGCTTTTGTGTTGAACGGGCTAACTGACAAGCATTGTTGGAAACACACTGAAAGCAATGCCGCGAGAACTGTAGATGACCTTGACTACACGTATCTGGAGAGGTTCGTATATCATGAGAACATTGCAGTAGTGTTTAGTTTTTGTACGCTGATTTGTTGTATTTCTTTGGATTGCGAATTAATTGCATGTTTTAAGCAGTGCTGCAGTTCTTGTGATTAAGTATTTCTTAGTAATTTCTTTCCTCTTCGTGAAATTGTTAGTCTAGTAATGCGAATAGATTTCACTGAATTATCATGTTTCAACAATTTCGCACTGAGTAGTGGATTTTTGAAGTCATGTTCCACCTTGTACATCAGTGCTCGACGTGACGTAGTTAATGGAACAACTGTTGCACTCTGTTCCTTGCCTCCTGCTCTTTAGGTATTGTTGTCAGCTCCGTAAACATCATTTCTTGTTGTTATCGTTGTTGTCTTAGTTGTTGAGATAACAATGGTTGTTGTATAGATAACGGGGCTTTCCGTTGTATTCAGAATAACAGAGTCAGTTATATTGCTTAGAATCAGTTTTCGGGGCGCATGTAGCGCAGTGGTCGGAGGCGCCTTGCAACACATGTGGAACCGATCCCCGCGCTCATGGCCCATCAAGCCTTCCACCCCTTCAAGGTAGGCGAATTGGTACCAGACCTGTCTGGGAGGATAGCAGCTGTCTGGGAGGCTCGATAAATCGGTAGCCCACCGTGAGTAATTGTAAAGGCCAGATATGCATCCAATCACCCCCAAATAATGCTTAATGAAGTCGATTGCATGACGCATCCTTCAGGGATTGATCAACGCCGAGAGTTTTGTCGTATAACAATGTCTTTTAGCTTCTATTATTCTCAAAATAAAGCTTATCCTTGAGTTCAGGAATTGAAATTGTATATTATTCATCTATTTTAATAGCACCAAAATAGCTTAGAGATTCTGAAATTGAACATTCATTATGCTATGGTCTGTCGAAGGAAATCACCGGCTGGACCTGCAATGCCTATGCGGTAGTATTGCCTTCACGTTGTTAGGACGTAACCTTCCCTCTTATCTCACTCCGTTGTACCATACCTTCAAATCTACACACATATTCTACATAGAACCATGGAAACTATATTTGCTACGAATAACTGAGTTTTTAGTGGTACGCTAGATCATCAGCGAGTTCCAGTACTCCGTCAGACAGCACCTATAAGCCCAATGTCGTCATTTCGTTTCTCCTGAACTGTCGGGGACTAGTTATTTTCCAATAATCCGATGTTGCAACACTTATTTAAAGATAAATGGTCTGATACTACAAGTATAATGTAAAACTGTGAACACTTCGTGTTCCTCAACCAATCACAGTTCGGCCATGTGTGGACTAACGGAAACTGTACTCTTGAGCCACTCGTTAACAAGGCTGGCTAATACAAGTCTTCCCTATTCTTCATCATTTTGCTTAATCTTTAATGCCCAATGATTTTATCATCGATTTCCAGCTGAATTGTGGTGATGAGAACCAAGTCTACGTAAAACGACAGCGATAGGAGAATAATCTTCTAAATAAGGAAATTTCTTCCGATATTCCGTCACCTCCTATTCTTCATTCGTTTCTGTTACCTCTCTCTTCCTCTCTGTCTCTCTCTCTCCTTCGTTTCCCTTTTTCTGTATTTGTCGCTACCTCTCTATCCAGCTCTTTCATTTGTCATATTATCGAAATACCACTTAAATGGATGAATGTCTTGCAGACTAATAGTGGATTAGGAACGTATGGAAACCGGTTGACTGTTCCAGAATGAGAAGCAGAACGTACGTGTTTTGTCTAGCTATGAAGAAATGAAGAGTTTGAAAGACCGGCTATGTATCGGCGCTAGTAACAACGAAAAACGAGTGCTGACCATTAAATTGTCAGAACCAATTGATTTGACGGTTCACTAAGACTTTTCGATAACAAGCAGCATCTTGTGGATAATATCGTTGGAAGTTTAAATTAATAAATTCAACTAAATTACGGTCAACTAAATTAAAATTTTGTCGTTTCCAACGTCCGTTTCACCCGATGATTGTCTGATCTACGCAGAAATCAGGCCGAAATATTTAAAAGAAGCAGAGGTTCTTGCTATTGGTATAGGTGGTACTCAGCAGCTGCTGTGTAATAATCAAATCCCAGAACCAAGATTAGAAGTTGTCTTTTAAATAGCTCTCCTGATCTAGCCACTTTCTACTTACTGCCCATTTTTTTGTATGATGTGAAATATAACTGCATTGATGTTGAGATAACCAAAATGGTGCTGAGATATTTGCATAGCTCCGGACCGCAGATGTTTGGGCTAAGGATCGACCTCGCTATTACCCTTTGCAGAGGCTAAAGCGTTCACCGTCACAAAGAGTGCTTAAATCGCTTGAACAGTGGGAAAAATTTAGAATGTCTTTCGATCACAATACATGCGTTTGGTTTATTAATTTTTTAAGGTTTTACACGACCTGTCACCACCTCAGCTGTACGGATCCGAGCACTTCTCGCATTTGATTCGTTTTCCCCGGATTCATTGTCAACAGTGGTCTCCAGGCATTTCGCGTGCTATTTTGGTTGCAGTTTAAGGATTTTATCTTGTTTATGAATATCGTAGAATGCTATTAAATCGCTTCTCATTGCAGTCTTGGAAATAGACGGGCTAAGGCGTTCTCCCTTAGATCGGAGAAGGATGTTAGGGAGTCGCTCGAACTAGCGTCCTATGTTTCCTGCATTAATCACTCTATTCTATATTCCTACACTCTTGACGGTATTCACGAGTTCTCGTTCCGCTAAAGAAGAAAACGCATTTCGCCAGTAAATCTCCCATACGAAGTACAAGTGACGGGTCAAACTACGCAAACTGTGTATTAGAGATTGCTAATGGTACAGAATTAGAGCGTGCTTAGGTAGGTAGGGACTCTTACAAAACGGAAGGCGTTGTTGAAGGGTGATGGTGAGGCTCATGCACGACTTATCTGACGGGAACCGCGGCATTTTAATTCGATAATTGAAATTCAACAGTTCGTAGAATGCTATTAAATCGCTTCTCATTGCAGTCTTGGAAATAGACGGGCTAAGGCGTTCTCCCTTAGATCGGAGAAGGATGTTAGGGAGTCGCTCGAACTAGCGTCCTATGTTTCCTGCATTAATCACTCTATTCTATATTCCTACACTCTTGACGGTATTCACGAGTTCTCGTTCCGCTAAAGAAGAAAACGCATTTCGCCAGTAAATCTCCCATACGAAGTACAAGTGACGGGTCAAACTACGCAAACTGTGTATTAGAGATTGCTAATGGTACAGAATTAGAGCGTGCTTAGGTAGGTAGGGACTCTTACAAAACGGAAGGCGTTGTTGAAGGGTGATGGTGAGGCTCATGCACGACTTATCTGACGGGAACCGTGGCATTTTAATTCGATAGTTGAAATTCAACAGTTTATCGCCTTATCGTGGCTGGGAGGTGTTCCTGGGTGTCGTACTGCGATGTACAACGGGAGATTCATCCCCTCGCAGGGTCTCCCAAGCTGAGAAGGAGTTCGGCGAATCCATTAGGAGGCATAGCTAAGGGTAAACCAATACCAGGATCCACCACCGTCCTGGTATCAAAGTCGCATGGTGGTTAATTTCCCTCTGATCCACAAGCGCTGCTACTGCCTGTGAAGACTTAGGGCAGATTTCAGGATTCCAGGGAACCACATTGGCTTAGCGAGCAAATCTCCGAAGAAAATAGAGATTATGCTGCGGCCCGCACAACTAGTGAGGACGGGCCATTTAAGTATCAAGTATCAAGTAAGTAATTGATCAGTAGTGTAACTGTAGATGTAGGCAGTCGACTCAATCGATCCCGGTCTGAAGAAGACGAAGTTGCCGAAATTTTAACGGATTAGAACCTTTTACCAAACTCCTCCAGGCCATCTCGTCTTCGACGATTTGATGTGTGGACCAATTGATATGGACCGGACAATTAATGCGTATGAAAGTCAACCGATGGATAAGTACCGCTATCGGCAGGAAACGAGAAAGCACTGGCTTTATCATTATAACAACGTGATCAACTATGGAGTTTATCGCACAACTTTCATATTCCCATATCCACTGATAATTTCGTTTTACCTCAAAAAGTGGGTTTGCGTAGAATAGCTTAGGGATTATGCTAAAAACCGTTTCTGCCTTCACATCGATCTCTGATTTTCAACTTTTCGACATAACGACACATTTATAATCTAATGCCGAGGTTAATAGAAAGCCTATCCTAGAAACTTTAAACTTTTCGTTACTGGTATTCACCAGGAAGCGTTTCTAATTCGACGTCATCGGTTACAAAGGTTGTTGAGAAACAGTTAATTTCACCGATCCATCCTTTAAGACACGTAGATTCCAAATCGAAAATAACGAGCCGTGTTAAAGAATGTGGCGTGAGTATCCATGGTCGTAGACGGATACACCTACGAAAAAAACGAAGTAGTCAATACTTCGTGACGGAGATCCGTCCGTACTAATGGTGGGCGTATCTTTTCAATAGTGGATTCTCCCTTCTCGTTCTTGGTCTGTTGGAGACATCGCATAGAGTTTGATTCCAGCTTTGATCTCAAATCAGTTGTGAACTTTGGTGTTTGATAAGAATGCTATGAGAGCTTGGGCTTAAATCAAGCAGAAATCTTCACATTATGGTGTGGACATCCTACTTTAGAGTAGCGCGCATGGTATTCACCATTTCGTAAAATTTAATCGCGTTTGAATAGTTTTTTCCCCAGTCAGCGTCGTTTTCGAGGATTGCAGAGCAATGAAAGGCTCCTATCTAGTTGACCCAATAGTTTTTTTTCCAGAAGTGCATGGATATGTGTGGGTGTTCCCAAGCTAGGTCTTACAATCACTGCTCCTTGTGGACCCCAATGGGATGAGCTCCGTGGAGTGCAGCGCTGCTTAACAGACTGAACGGTTATGCTACATTCGGGGACTAAACCTCGAAGAAATGTCGTGTTTTTTGCAAGCAATTATCTACTCTTTCTCTTGGAAAAATTTGAGATATATCACTGCTTACAGTACAGGAAGGAGATTTCTCGAACTATTTGAAAAGTGGGCGAAGTCGGCTTAGAAGTTTGTTATGAATTCCTGTGTTTGGTGAACCTTTCTTCCAGCCATTGCATCCCACAAATACTAGAGAATGTGCAAAAAGTAGTTCAGTTTTCGGTACAACCTTCATGTACTTTCGGCAATGGTAATAAATCATCCACTCTTACAAAATTTGCTGGCAAGATGTGAAAGACCAGCTGCGGACCATCGACTCGGACTCACAGTGCTCTGTGGAAGGCTAAGACGCCGAAAAGTTAGCCGAATAAGTTTTTATACCAGCCTGATTCCAGCTTGATCATACAGAATATTACCGGCGTGGAAAATTGTTAAGCAATTCTATATTACTGTGATCACTGGCCAGGAGACCTTGACGCCCTTTCAGGGCCAATTTGCATAACGATGAAATAGGTGTGTATTTAGCTTGTAGCATTGCCTCTTAAATAATAAAAAAATGCTTAAAAAATTAAAATATGATGTACAGGCGCCTGCATGAGATCGAGTGAAGCAGCGATACCTGAATCGGCCACCGATTTTTTGAAACCTAAGCTGTAGTTGTTCGCACTGTTCTTGCTATTTTTTCTTATAATCAGGAGACTTTTTTTACAAATCGATCGAATTCCTAGTATTATATTTTCAGAAAAAGTGAAGGATGCCTTACGGATGTGTTCCAATCAAATCTCATCCAATTCAAAGCCCGGGGCGATGTACGCACGGCCAAAGATTCGGCGGGTGGTGACGCCAACGTACTGATTAACACACCAACACGCCTGAACGCAACCAACGACGCCAACTCAAAAGTTCTTGAAGTGCTTCGAAATAACATTGACATCGGTTCATTTAGTTTTTCCTTTTCGTTTTCTTTTGTTTGAAGTTTTGTCGCTAGTAGACGAATAGTGATTTGAAGAGTAAAAATAACAATTTAAAAGGACTCTTGACTTGTGCACGACACTAAAATAGATGTTTACACACTCCACATTCACTTAATAGAGTTAAACGACAGTTCTGAAAGGAGGAAAATAGTCATAGTCAGTGAAAACTTCAAATATCTCGTTCAGAAGCATTTATTGTCTTTTAAATGTGCATCGTTTATCCTTAAAGTGTTTATTGCGCAGTGGTTAGAGGAGCTGCTCTGCAATGCAAGCGTGACCCTTGGTTCGATCCTATGCCTCTGCCTCACTAAGAACGCTATCCCTCCGGGTCAGCAAGCTGGAATGAGATTTACCTCATGAAAAAACATTGACGTCATACATCAGTAGGTTATCATTAGTCATTGTGTAGTGTAGGGCAGACACGATTTCATTAACCTCTACGATGCTTGTTGAAGTCAAATGCATGCGTATCCCTGAAGGGTTGGTCAACGCCGAATGTTGCATATCATTTGTACACCCTTGTGTTAGTGACTGGTAGCGTAGAGTTGGTCTGCACGGTTGTTTGCAGTGCAACAGAAATAAGTCAGTATTTTACAATTCGCTGTAGAATTTCTTGCGAACTGATCGAAGACGGAATGATGAAGAAGTTCACAAACCAGCTGGAGGCCGTCGTTGCTCAAATCGAAGGCGAATGACACCATTTATCTCAATGCATTGCGCTATAACGTCCTTGCAATACAAAGGAGAATAGGAGAGAAACCTAATAATCATATAATTATAGCTAAAATGACATAACGTCACATTTATTCTAAGGCAGGCACTTATTGTCTTTAATGATGTGAAGAATGGTTGGTTTTTTTATCCGTTTACTTGATCATTATCGTCTGTCCTAACTTGAGGGCATGAAGTGTGAAAATATGGGAAATGTAGCCTCCCCAAAATTACGGATTATTGAACAAAAGGATAAAGATGAAGCATTCGGCGTTGATCAGTTCCTGCAATATGAGTCCAGTTCCTCGTCCTACCAAACAACTCTGCAAAGAATTTGCCTATCCTGGACGGACGGAAGGCTTGATGAGTCCAGGGCGTCGGATCGAACCAGCAAAGGCGCTTGAATTATAGGGCACTTCTAACCTTTGCACTTCACACGCCCTGAATTGTCGAGTAGTTTGTTTTACTCAGACGTTAAGAAGCTAGTGGTTTAAACAATCCTTTCAATATTTCCATAACCTGACAGTTGAATATTGGGCATTTCAATTCGCGTAATTCAACCATTGCAATTTCTTCTACAACTCTACCAAGTATCGTTAGATGATAGTTCATTTCATTCAGTAAAGTAAACAATCCGAACTCGAAATTAAATCAGATCATTGAATCCAATCAGGTCACACTTTATAGAACCCGGACAAACTGCCTACCGTCCACTATCTACCGGTTCATCTTTGTGTTACAAAAGTCGCTAGAAGTCACATCTTCATTCAGTTCTCACCAAATTACTTTTATCTCCTCAGCGGATTCTCATCTGTTTCCAGTGGGCCCGTAGTCTTTCTAGCAATAGTGGGACCCTTTGATTCCATACTACAATAATAATGCTTCAAGCAGCTATATTTTTATCGATGGTGGAGTTTTTCTTTAGAAGGACGCAAAGAGAAGTTTCACACTATTCATAGTCTCGTAACAAAATTTGTTTATGTCTAACTTCAACAGGAGTTGTTAGAATCTAGTCTCTTTAAAATACTAAAATAATACTACGATGAAACCTCCGATATTCACATATACAACTTCTATTTGTAAAATTTCTGAAGACTCTTAGGTCAAACATATTCGTCTTAGACGGGCTAGTCCTAAACTGTTCTCACATTATAGCAAATGGAAGGTCAACTGCCTCTCATTACCGCCCTCGTTTAGGTTGGCGCTGAACGCGTGTTGCTCTCGTTTGATTTTATTCGAAAGTCGATAAAATGTCAAATTTTTTCGATATATTTCAACCAAAAGAAAAGTCAATGTTGATAAAAATAAAACCGTTCCAACTAAGTGATGCGCCTACGTTAATGGTGTTTGCATTTGTTACTGTCCACATCGTTGATGACAACAGTCACCCAATTCGAATTGCCCTCAACCCACTCACGCATCACCACCGATCCAACGTTCTTCCCTTCAGTTCTCACTCTATACACTTAGAGATTTAAGATTAAGATGATGTTTTCGACATGACAATTGATTGGCTTAGAATCATGGTATCCTGTCGATAACGTTAAAACTTATTCGATTATTAAATTTACAACTTCCTCCGCCTCTTTTCTTGATGTTGAAAATCAATGAGTGCAAATAAATGAATTTTGATTATCACAGCCTTAAACTTTTGGACCCTTTTTGTTTCCTTTTCTACTTCTTCTTCCAAAATTTCTAGCTTTAGCATTAGATCGATCTTTCGGTAATTGTTTCAGTGGTCCTGAGTTTTTAGTGTTTTTTGATAGCCAGCCATACACCGAAGTTATGAAGCCGATTACGGTATTCCAATAACTTCATACATTTTTTCGTTACAAGCATCCTAAGACATTCTGCGAGAAGAGCCTTGTTTTTTATTTCTTTGAATGTCAAGTTGTCTTCACTGTTTAACCTTCGGTTTATTTTCAGCGAACGCGCTTGCAAAGATTGACTCTTCCGAATCGCTATACCAAACAAATTCCGTGTGCCAGTAAGTTTTAACATTATTACAAAGATATTACGATATTGTGATCACATGTCGAGTAATTTATTAAAAGGGGGTGGATAGCACAGTGGTAGTGAGGCACATCATCACGAGCATGGTGCTAGTTCGATTCCGCTCCCGGCCAACCTGGCTTCTCATTCCTCCTGTGTCGGGAAATTGGTACCGGATTTGTCTGGGAAGAAATCACTCTCTGCAATCTTATTGGTAACGCTCCAGCTCGGCTAGCTCAGATCTCCAGGAAGAATTGCTTGACCAGCATTCTAAGACAATCAAGGTGAAGTGAAATTCCTCAAGCAGCAACAGAAGCCACGCATAAAAAATTGGAAGATCTTCGTGGACAGTGGATGCGAGGAAACAAATAGAATTCGAGAAGTGCTGGGATCCGCGCAGTAGAATTGAAGACGGGTCAAGCAAATTAGAATGAAAAGAACAAATAAAAGTTTCTTAAAAGAGGATGACCATATTCGAAAACGTGAAGAGGTACTGCAGGTAGCCGACGTTTGGTAATCTGGGTGGCCGAGAAGTGGCATTCATAACTTTTTTGTGTCCCGTTTTTCCTGAATGTTAGGATGAGGTGGAGTTTTCCCACTTTTAATATTGTTCAGTTTTTATTGTTACTTTCTTCGAGAGATTCTAAATCGTCCCATGATTGTGTGATTCTTGTGGCAAGCATTCTATCAGTCACTTGATCAGAAAACTGTTTATATTTCTAACTTTTACCATTCTTTCTTCGACGAAATCCTCAGTAGAGGAAGCAAAAATTACATCGAATATCTGCGGAGGTGAATGGCCGCGATTTCACGCCAAACTTCTAGCTGTTCATATGTGCTTGGTTTTTAGAGAAAGGTCTGCAGTGGAGGAATTGGTGTAAGCGGTGAGTCCGTCGTTGGTAATCTAGTCTCCGAATCTCCTATTTAACCGGTGCACTTAAGTTGTATATACTTAAATGCAATGGAAAACGTCTTTTTTTCTGACAAAACCACGTCATGTTGAGATTAAAATCTCAGAGGAATACCAGAATTTTCTGTACTTTGGCCGTACTAGTATGTAAGTTCCGAACACCCTTTTTCATTGTGGGTAAGAACGTCATTATTGCATCGGCTTTTGAAGTCCACGATTGTAGGATTATTGTGAAAAAATCTAATTCTTATCTTATTGATATAAAAAGCTCTTAAAGCTCTCTGCGTTGATCAATCCCTGAGGGATGCGTCATCCATTCGACTTCATTAAGTATCGTTGGAGGTCATTGAATGTATCTGGCCTTTACAATGACTCGCGGTGACCTGCCGATGTATCGAGCCAGTGCTGCTATCCTCCCAGACAAGTTTGGTACCAATTTGCCGACCCCGGAGGAATGGAAGGCTTGATGGGCCATGGGCACATACCACGTGCGCGTCGCAGTGGCGCCTCCAACCACTGTGCCACACGCGCCCTTCTTATTGATATATCCTCCACTAATGTATCGTCCATGCTTTTCAACTCTCTTGTTTTTTAGTTTTAATTTAGCGAACGATTTATTAGAAGTACACTTTTTTCTTCAGCTTTGTTCGCCTACGTCCTCTATTACACGTGTTTTGCGATCAAAGTTCTTAGGTTGAATAGGTCACCCACGCATGTCTTTCCATTAAAAAACGGGTTCTCATGCCTATCTCTATCCACATCACTCGCCGTTACGGTATTCGGAAATTTCATCGTGACTTCAGATTGTTTTCAGAACAGAATGCCCTTCAACCATTTTACGTCCAAAAGTCCATTCATAAGTTTTCGTTTGTCTCATTAATCACACTAGAAATTTCCTCTTCCTGATGTTGTTTCTCATTCAAGGATTTTTTTTGATATACTAGATATAATTCGGCAAGCTCTTTCCGTCTCTAAAACGTCTCATTTTCTAATTTTTACCTACAGATGGGTATTTTACTTGAAAGGACGCGTGTAGCAGCGCAGTGGTTTGAGTGGTTCTCTCTGCAATGGTTTCCACCCTGTCCTCGCTCCTCCCCAGGCTGACCAAGCCTGAAACCTTGAAACATTAAGGGTTGGTAAGTTAGTAGTCTTGATACATAGACAGCACACTGTTATATAGAGTAGATATGCATTAAGTCACCTCAAACGATGCTTAAAGTCGATCGTTAAATAAAGTCGAATGTATGGCACATCCCTTTGGAATTGATCAAGGCCGAGAGCTTTGTCCTTTCATGTATCCTTTTGACCATACTCGTCATATTCAAAAACTCAACATGAAGAGGTCACTTGGTTTTAGTAGAATCAGATTCTTATTTATAGCGTTTCTGCGAGACACCTATAACACATCGCTGAGAGGAGGGCGAAAAGGAGGACCCGTATGGTGTAGTGATAAACGCGTTAGCCCACGGAAAGGGTATTACCGTGTTCTACCCCCACCGAAGACACCTGCGGTTTGGAGTTTTGCAAATATCTCAGCATCGTAGTGGTTATATTTTACACCATACTCTCCCATGCAAAAGGAATAGGCACTAAATAAAAAAATGATTACATTGTGACTTATGTTATAGCTTAAGATTAATTAGTTTCAAAACTGATTTGTGTTTCCCAAACTAAATGGTTTGACGGGTGATCGCTGATAGCATCTATGAAGCACGACTGAGAGAAAGACGAAACGCACACCACTATGGTGTGGTGGCGAACGCATTAGCTCCCGAGAGGTTAAAAACGTTTTCGATCCTCACAGCAGACACCTTTGATCGAAGTCTTGCAAATATCCCAGCATCACTGTTGTCAATGAACATTATGTTTTTCTGGAAATGAAAGTTTTATCGGGGACATAAGTTTTGCTTCGGATGGAAACAAACCTGTGTTATATTAGCTCGTAGAAAATTACTGATCCTTATGATTTGCACATTTTTGTCAAGAAAATAGAGCCTCATGTATTCTTCTATGCCAAAGTTCTTTGCTTTTGGAAACCAAGAAACTTTCTTGCCGTCGAGGCTGGTGTCTCCAAAACGAAAAGTACAGAGATAGCGATTAACTACCCAGGGGATCTAGTGATTCCCAGATGTGTGGTTAATGTTAGCTAAAATAGCGTTCATCTTGCCACTTATAGAAAACGGCAGCTTTAACTGTTCGTAGTTGCCAACTTTTGATCAAATTATTTGACTCGTATGGAAACAAACCTGTGTTATATTAGCTCGTAGAAAATTACTGATCCTAATGATTTGCACATTTTTGTCAAGAAAATGGAGCCTCATATATTCTTCTATGCCAAAGTTCTTTGCTTTTGGAAACCAAGAAACTTTCTTGCCGTCGAGGCTGGTGTCTCCAAAACGAAAAGTACAGAGATAGCGATTAACTACCCAGGGGATCTAGTGATTCCCAGATGTGTGGTTAATGTTAGCTAAAATAGCGTTCATCTTGCCACTTATAGAAAACGGCAGCTTTAACTGTTCGTAGTTGCCAACTTTTGATCAAATTATTTGACTCGTAATAAGCCACTGAAATGGTCTCTATTTATCCTTAGAGTGGTAGTGGGAGGAATCATTTAGAAGTGCCTGGAGTCCGCAATATACTACTGGAGATCCGTTAGAGCTCGGCGTCGATTAATCTTTGAGGGATCAGCCATTCATTCAATTACACTAAACATTATAGAGGTGATTCAAAAAAGTATTTGGCCAGCACAAAACTTACGATGGTCTATGCGTAAAGTTAGTATTTCATACCTTTCTTGGCAACTTTGGTAACAGTTTGCCGACCTCGAAAGGAAATAATTCATGGCTGGCCCGAGGTATAGGGTCGAAACAACCATCATCTGCTATCTGTGTCTCTAATCACTCTGCAATACACGACTTGCAACTCTCACAAAAATTGGAATTTTTGCTAAGGTATTGAAGTAGCAATTTTTCATGGATGTAATGTTTAGCCGATTCATCGTACAGTTACAGAACACTGATTACCTAAGCAAACATTAAAAGCAAACACATTACTCACCCGAGAGGAAGGCGTAATCAGACGACACTTACCTTCCATATCACTTCTTATTCATACGTGCATAAACATACGTGAGTATTTCTGGATTGTATCGCGCAGGTTAATGTCTCTAAAAGCTTGTAGTCAATCAGTTTGATGATAAACGTGAATTCAAGATGTCTTTAACAAATAAACCTAAGAGATCACCTGTGTCACCTGTAGTCCCGTTGATCGTCGAGTGACTCGAGCGGGCGCCAGTAAATCCTCCATTTTTCCCTATAGCGCGCAAGAGTAGCCCAGTGGGTTCTCCTCGCTTTAAAGACTCGTCGAGCATCATATCTTTCTTCCAGGCTTTTAGTGAAGAACTCCGACCATCGGATCGGTGGTCTTCCTGCAGTACGTTTGACATCCCGAGGAATCCAGTCACTAACAGCCCTTGTCCATCGGTTATCATTCATACGCATTACGTGTCCGGCCCACCTTATCTTCGACTGTTTGGCGTATAGAACGGCATCTTTGATTTTCGATCGTTGACGTAGGTCGGAGCTTCGGATCCCATACCCTACTTGTGTGAAACGGGATACTCCTAGCATCGTCCTTTCGACTGCGCGTTCGATAACGCTGAGTGATCTTTCATCCTGCTAACGTAGCGACCAGGTTTCTGACGCATACGTTAGGGCAGGAAGAACCGTTGAGTCGAAAAGGTGGGCACGGAGTCGAGTGTTCTTTGTTCTCTTCACTACATCCTCGATGCTCTTAAAAGCTCCCCAAGCCGCTCGTTTCCTTCTGCTCAACTCTGGAGCTAAGTCGTTCATCATATTGATTTCCCGACATAGATAGACATAACTGGAGCATTCGGAGATATTCCTTCCGCTGAGCGTGAATGGGGCAAACGAAACCAATCCGTTCTTTATGAACATCGTTTTCTTAAGATTTAGTCGAAGACCAATCTTTCCACACGCTTTATCAAAGTCTGCAAGCATACGTTCCACTTGGCCAATGTCTGGTGTTATAAAAGTGATGTCATCAGCAAAGCGAAAGTGATGTAACTATCGACCATCGATTTTCACTCCCATGTTATCCCATTCCAACGTTCGCATGAAGTTCTGGAGGGTGGCTGTAAATAATCTTGGCGAGATTGTATCGCATTGCCTAACTCCTCTTTTGCCGTCAGCGTTAATATCGTTGTAAAATGGTGAAGTTATTGTATAGCTCACGAAGAATCTTTATGTACGACCGTTGAGTCGAAAAGGTGGGCACGGAGTCGAGTGTTCTTTATTCTCTTCACTACATCCTCGATGCTCTTAAAAGCTCCCCAAGCCGCTCGTTTCCTTCTGCTCAACTCTGGAGCTAAGTCGTTCATCATATTGATTTCCCGACATAGATAGACATAACTGGAGCATTCGGAGATATTCCTCTCGCTGAGCGTGAATGGGGCAAACGAAACCAATCCGTTCTTTATGAACATCGTTTTCTTAAGATTTAGTCGAAGACCAATCTTTCCACACGCTTTATCAAAGTCTGCAAGCATACGTTCCACTTGGCCAATGTCTGGTGTTATAAAAGTGATGTCATCAGCAAAGCGAAAGTGATGTAACTATCGACCATCGATTTTCACTCCCATGTTATCCCATTCCAACGTTCGCATGAAGTTCTGGAGGGTGGCTGTAAATAATCTTGGCGAGATTGTATCGCATTGCCTAACTCCTCTTTTGCCGTCAGCGTTAATATCGTTGTAAAATGGTGAAATTATTGTATAGCTCACGAAGAATCTCTATGTACGGAGCAGAGACTCCTTGAATATGAAGGATTTCCATGAGTGCTTCTATCTCAATCGAATCAAAAGCCTTCTCTATGTCGATGAAAGTGAGACGGTCTTTTGTACTCTCACGATACTTCAATGAGGGACATGGAGCTTATTTGTTGGAGGCGACTCCTAACCGCCTCCCATATACTTCCCTGTCACTTGATTGCAGGCTTTTGGCCGAGTTGACTCGTAGAATACAATCCGCATAAAGCGAGAACGCACCCACACACGCATGCATGAATACGCCTAGCATATACAGAAAGTATGTGCCAAATCGGCGCAGCAGAAACAGGGAGTCCATCCCCTGGATCCACCTGCGTCTCAGGGAAGCAAAGGTCGCTTTTGGTCCGCGATTTGCCCCCTATCCGCCACCTGGGGACCCAATTAGCCTCGCGACTAACCGGCTCGAGATTCCTCATATGAGGGAGATCCGTGGGAACCTAAGAGATACTACGGAATTAATCGTGAATGCAACCAGCGCATAAGAGGTAGATCTCGCAGGGCTAATTGCGTGCACTTTTTCCTCAGAAGCATTAAAATTAGATATAAAATGCCATCATTTTACAATAAGTATGATTTCTTTCGTGTCCACTGACCTCTGAAGCTCACTGAGCAGCTTAACAGACACTCAGACAGATAGTCACAGACAGACTTAACAAACAATAACACTAAACACTAACACTAACATTTAACACTCACGGGTCCTTTAACAGAAATGAATGAAAGACTCACGGTTGCTTGGTTAAAACACTTAGTGACTATCAGATTACGTGTAAATCGGATTATATCTTATGTTTTTAGACATTAACTTCCGTTTAACTTCGGCAATACTAGCTAATGTTTTCACCTGGTCATGCATTTGTTTGTACTTATAGATATAGAGTTCTTATAGATACTTCGGTGTTGCTAACGTTTTGGTTGCACCGCTTTCTTTAGAGTCTCGGTGTTCAAATAGGATATCCATATCTAGTGTTACCTGCAATACTATCTTCACAGTCGTATTGAGTGAAATCCAGCGAAGTAGAACACCACAGGAAAAAAATTGCGTAGTGCTAGGTTGTAACAAAACTTTTGTGATAGCCTACGAAAGCTGCAAAAAACTTTCCAGCCTTCTCTCAAATACAGTTCCGATCTTCAATAAATTCACCATAATTGTTTACTTTATGAACCTACCCGCTGCGCTCCATGGATCCTGTCGCAATTGCTGCTGATCACGAAAAGATGAGAAATTTGGTGCATTTCCTAGTTGTGGTTCATGGTCAAAGGTCTAATGACGTAGGTGATTTCTGAGTGGCCGGATCAGTCAATTAAGTAGATTGTGTACCCGTTGTGCACTTGACATCTCGCCGAATCCGGTTCCATGGTTTTTATCCAGCCACTATCAGAAAGATCTACAATATGTTCTTTTTTTGACTTTTCACTTTTGAATCTGATTTTTGACATCTTAGAGTATGTAACATTGGTATGATCTTGATCATTGTAATGTTCTCCGGACAAGGAGCTCTGGATTCCCTTATTCATTTGCATGACACATCTAGCGTCACTTTCTCGAAGACGTTAGCCGATAATGGTGACCGCACTTTTATCCTGTTTATGTAGTTCTCAAGGTTCAAAAGCGTGTATAAAGACAGTGAACACTGTGATGTTGAAAAGTTTGTTGTTGTTTTTGTTGCCACGTGTTCGATACTTCTAGAAACCTCCAATCCACTCTTAGTTCCTTAGACACTCAGTAATTAGGTCACCGTTCGTTGAGTTCGCGACTTGGGTATACGTAACTGGAGAACTAGATATTAGCAGTTCCGTTCCTTTTGGACATGGTTCCTTTTAGGTGCTATTAAAGATTTATCTTTCCATCTGATCGAAATCGTGCAGAACTGTCTCTTTATGTCTGTAGTAATGTTGTTCTAGAATGGCAAGGCTTGTGAAGTTCCACAATACCTAATGACGTCCCTTCGTCTGTTGAATCAAGTGCTGTGATTATCCAAAGCTTCCATGATCATTGCTGTTTAGAAAATGAATGCCTACTTTAAGGCGATGATAGTGAATCACAGCGGTATTTCGTGTTCCCGCGGCATTTCAATAAATTTCGTAAGCATGCGAATTTTTTTCATTTTTAATCTACTTGATCCGTCTTCATGTCTACTGTGCGGATCTCAGCACTTCTCACATTCAACCATTTCCTCGCATCCATTGTCCACGAAGCTCTTCCAACTTTTACGTGTGGCTTCTGTCGCGGCTTGAAGATTTCCACTTCATCTTGAATGTCGTAGAATGCTGGTTGAGCAGTTCTCCCTGAAGTCCTGAGATAGCTGGGATAGAGCGTTCCAAATTGGATTACATAGAGTGATTTTTCCAGAATAAGTCCGGTACCAATCTCCCAACCCCTAAAGGATGAGAGACTTGGTTGGCCCAGAGGGGAATCGAACTAGCACCATGCTGGTGATGACGGATATCACTACCACTGCGCTATCAGTCCCAAATATAAATATAACCTGTCATGTTAAATACTTTTTGTAACCCTGCAGGCTTGGGCAACAGCTGTTGATGTTTTTTAGGTTTCTCTTCTTTTTTACAAGAGAACAATGCTGCTGGTTTTCTACTAAAAAACTGCGCTGTAACAAACAAGATTTGGAAAATGTGCCTTAGTGACGATGACTAACGTTTAGTTTTTCTGATGTCCTGCAACACAGTTTCCATATGGGTTTTATTTGATTTTTCTGGTGAGAGACTGTCGAAAAATAGATAGATTCAGCTGTAGATCATGGTTATATTCTTAGGTAGCCGTGGTGCTGCTACCAGTACATTTAGTGATTATTCGCTGGGAACCACATCAAGACAGTTTGCCATATGCTATCGATAGACCCCTAAGAGTGCTGACTGCGCTCACTGTCATAGTGGAAGAATTTAATGCTGACGGTATTATTCGTGACGAAATTTTTATTGCAACAAGTGAATAATACATAGAGTTAAAAAAGGGTAATGGAAATTGCATTCTCAAACGACGTTGGCGTCCAACAAGACAATTTTCTAATCATTAAGACAAGCTTGGTTGGTTGGAGGCGCCACTGTGACACACACGTGAAATCGAGCCTCGCGCCCATGGCCCATCAAGCCATCCATCCCTCCGGGGTCCACAAATTGGTACCAGACCTGTCTACAAGGATAGCAGCACTGGCCCGATACATCGTTAGGCCACCGCGAGTCATTTAAAAGGCCAAATATGCATTCAATCACTTTCAACGATACTTAATGAATTGGAATGCATGGCATATCTCTCAGGGATTGATCAACGTCGAGAGCTTTATCTTTAATCCTTTACACTACTTGCTCATCTGGCAAAACCCCGCTTAACAGAAGCATGCGGTTGATGTTGAAGTAGATTGGTAGTAGGCGACTATGTAAAACCTGAAGTAGCATTCGTTCCTTCTATGTGATGACCGCGCTTGAAAAAGGCCAGATATGCATTCAATCACTTTCAACGATACTTAATGAATTAGAATGCATGGTATATCTCTCAGGGATTGATCAACCCCGAGAGCGTTATTGTTTATCCATTAAGACGAGCTTGAAAAGTCTGTTGAATCACTAAAAATTTACTAGCTACATAAAGTGAAAAAGTTGTCAGGAATTTCCAAACCTCTTCTCTGGGCCTAAATCCAGCGGGTACTCCCATTAATATCACATCAGTAACATCGAAAAAATTCTAAAACGTCCATTCTTTTACAAATATCTGACTGTTTGATTTTTTTGAAAGTTCGCTTGGCTCTATGCTGCTCTTCTGTTAGATCTCTACTATTAAGGGAATAGATCAAAGAGATCTGTGATAAACACCTGATCATAGCTATTTCAGGATGCGAAGTCGAATTCCTCGAATCTTCACTTCTTCACCGAAACCATTGCATCCACCTCAACATCATTCCTCTTTGAAGTGTTCATCTGAATTCGATCTTAGTTCGACCTGCGGCATGGACATTCTCCGTGGGGAATTTTTCCTCAATTTTTACTAATATCTGTTATCTCTTTGCACTCTTTGACTATTATTCATAGGAAAATGAAGTGAATAGATAATAGAAGAGAGAACCTTTATCCATTTATCGCCTATATATTGATCGCGTAACGTTAAATGAAAGAAAGAAACAAATCATGTGAATATCCCTTTTGTGAGAAAGGATGTCCCGGATATAACGACACTGTGGAGAATGAAAGTGATTTCATGCTTAAGGATAAAAAGAGAAATGATAAAGTCTACGAAATTTGTGAATCCAAGGTTGAAATGCATTTTGGAAGGATTTTGGTATGTTGACATTTTACATGATATTCCTTTGCTATTAAAACAGTAATGAACATGGCCCATTTTTCCTATCGGCACCGTAAACAGACATTGAGATTGATGTCGTTGGATTCTGCTAAGACATGGAAACCGAAGTGAGTAGGCTTCCTTTACATGTGTGTAGACGTACTGAGCGACGTGAGAGTATACTGGACAATTTTCTTTGATGTCGTTTATTTTCCGTATACAGGTTTTTGCTGTACTTTTAGCAATCAATCGCAGACCGTCGTCTTTTGTATCGATCGTGGAATCCTTTTCTGTATACCTGATAATTCACAAGGAAAAAACTGTTTTTGCACGAGATTACTTCGCGAGCGAAAGGCACTGTTGGAGAGAGCAGCCGCCAGGAAGGCTGTGGTGTTTGGAAGTGAACAGAGCTCTCTGCTATACCTCTTCAGTGTTCCTCTGTACCGTAACTAATAAATTGGAGCCTTTTACAAATGGTGGCACTTTCCGGCTCGTTGCGCCACATATGCATATATATATATATATATATCACCTGTATCACCTGTATTCCCGTTGATCGTCGAGTGAATCGAGCAGGAGCCAGTCGATTCTCCATTTTCCCCTGTCCAGAATAGCCCAGTGGGTTCTGCTTGCTTTAGGGACTCGTCGAGCATCATATCTTTCTTCTAGGCCTTTCGTGAAGAACTCTGACCATCGGGTCGGTGGTCTTCCTGCAGTACGTTTGACATCCCGAGGAATCCAGTCACTAACAGCCCTTGTCCATCGGTTATCATTCATACGTAAGGTGGGCCGGATACGCCATTCATACGCATTACGTATCCGGCCACCTTATCTTCGTCTGTTTGGCGTATAGAACGGCATCTTTAATTTTTGATCGCTGACGTAGGTTGGAACTTCGGATCCCATCCCTTATTTGTGTGAAACGGGATACCCCTAGCATCGTCCTTTCGACTGCGCGTTCGATAACGCTGAGTGATCTTTCATCCTGCTTACTCAGCGACCAGGTTTCTGACGCATACGTTAAAGCAGTAAGTATCGTTGAGTCGAAAAGGTGGGCACGGAGTCGGGTGTTCTTTATTCTCTTCACTACATCCTCGATGCTCTTGAAAGCTCCCCAAGCCGCTCGTTTCCTTCTGCACAGCTCTGAAACTAAGTCGTTCATCATACTGATTTCACGACCTAGATCGACATAACTGCAGCATTCGGAGATATTCGTTCCGTTGAGCGTGAATGGGGCAAACGAAACCAATCCGTTCTTCATGAACATCGTTTTCTTGAGATTTAGTCGAAGGCCAATCTTTCCACACGCTTTATCAAAGTCGGCAAGCATACTTCCACTTGGCTAATGTCTGGTGTTATAAGGACGATATCATCAGCAAAGCGAAGGTGGTGTACCTGCCGACCATCGATTTTCACTCCCATAT